>VDFB02010734.1:0-167018 GCA_007258455.2 Sequoia sempervirens | reverse complement strand
AAATGTACATTGTAAGTATTTTTACAGTGAAAAACCCTTAAATTCCTCTATTAAACAAATTTAATATACAAATTGCACTATCTTTGGAGGGGTTTACGGAGGAATTTGAGTATGATTTGGAGTAGCAGCTAGTCATATGCAGGATTTGGAGGTTAGTGCCCGGTAGCAATGGCGATCGGTGAAGTATTGGAAATTTTGCAGCAGAAAGATGGATTTGCGGATCTGCAGCAGCGGCTACACCAGGGGGCTGTACACGAGGGTTTGAAGCACCTACCAGGAAATATCATCTAAACTTTGGAAAGATCCACAGAAGGTGGTCTTACCCCTACATACCGGTAAGATGGTTTGCCTTAACCCGATTATGTCTCATCTTAGGTTTTCCATATAGCCATAGCTTTTTCTTGAATATAAAAGAAAGAAAATTAAACTCTTCGGCCCTCTTCTCTTAACCTTCTATTCTTGCAACATAGAGGATAGATCGTCACGAATGAAAGTGGCTCTCGGAGCATTGGGTGTTCTCTTTATTGGCAGTACCAGAGCAAAGTTGGTTTTATGTTTGTTTAGAATCTCAAGATTCTAGCTTCTGGTTCAGTAATAGCAGATGGTCATCATCAATGTTGAGTCTCAGTGCATTTTACTAAAAAGCATATTTAATACCTTAATCATTTTATTTCACATCCACTCGGCACGAGGTAAGACCATGTCTTTAAAATTAGTTTGCTTGCATTTTTATGATAAATTCAAATGGAATAACATCTCCAACTATTAGATTTTTTTTTTTTTTTAATCCCAATCTCTGAATCTTGTTTCACATAGTTCAATGTATTTGATAACAATTTTTGCAATTTAAACCCTCGGGATGGTGTAAGGATTGCAAGCGATGGTTGGCAGAGTTACAAATAAGAAAAGAACAAAGATCACATAGAAAACAAGACTATTAGGTTAATGACGCTATTATGGCTATTTACAAAGCATATATATCAATCTAAAGAAGAATTCACAAGCCTCCTTAAGCAATAATATACACAATCTCCACATAATATTGTCTGCCCCCAATCTTTCTATCTGAATCTTAGTTGTCTGGGCATCCTGCTCACAAAAATATCCACTTCCTAAAACCAGTCATTTTTGGCACTTCAAAGTGAGCTAATCTATTCCCAATGAGTGTATGCAAGGAGAACACCTCTGATCCTCTATTATTAGAATGTAAGTGTTAAATTATAACTATTCCCTTTTCTTATCTTCTAAGCATTCATTTGAACATTCTAGAAGCACACATCTTTCCTTGGAGTAGTTTTTCCAGTGCGCACATTTCAAATTTAGAACAGAATTGAAAATAGCAGTATGAGAATGAAGAAATACTAGGAGAATCCTAGCCATTTGATTTTAAACTATAGTAGGAAACCTCACATTGTTCTTATATTTAAAAGTAATCAGGATACTAAAATCTTACTACTGTTTTCTGGTCATGGGAAACAATTCTAGCTACATCTGAGAGAGTTCACAATCTAAGAGGGAAAATCAAACAAAGAAATGTAGTCATGAGAGGATAAGCGATCATTTGTATGTCTAAATTTTTTATGTCATTATAGTTTAGTTACATAAATTGTATTGACAGTTGGCATTACTTGTGAAAATTAACCTTTTCTTTCTCTAAGATTGAATATCATCATTTAACTTGTTTACACTGCACTCACAGCTTCATGGTGTGTTATGTCTATAGACTTTTACGACCCAATTTGTATGTTTTTTGATTTTATAAATTCTCCTTCTTTGGTGGTAACCTTAAGTCTTGTTGCCTCAACCGAGGTGTATATTTTCTGTCAGATTCCTGCAGAACTCACACATGATCTTGTAGTTGGGTTATTCTGCATCCGACAAGTTGGATGTGCAGTATTTTACTTCATTTAAACACTTTAATCATCTCTTGGGATTTCAACCGGGGGCTCTCTCATTAAAATTTTAATGCTCCAATTTGTTCGTATACAGTTTAATAATAAAAAATATTCCGCCCATTATATATAATAGCACGGATGACTAGGAATTTTGGAGAGTGAAGCTAAACACAACAATCGATCAACTTGGGTTTTGTTTCTCAAGAAATTAATATATTGGAAGCCTCAATTGCAATTAGATTTGTTCTCAATTAGCAGCATATTGATAAAGCACTCGCTATTAGTAAATTCTTTCGTAATGACAAACTGAGATCTGTCATTGGATATGATATACAAAAGTGACTAGAGGCAAATTGGTAAAAAGGCTTCGGCTTGCACAACAAAGGTGGCCAAAGCTTAGAGTAGAGATGAAATGCAATTAATTGCATAGTATCTGTAGATACAGTAAAACATACGGTAGCACGAGACAGTTTAGTAACTGCAGGAGTACACAATTATCATTCATAAATTCAATCCATTTCTTGCATATTGTTAACTTTTGAAGGTAATTAAGATAAAACAATGGCTGTGAGAAAAATAACAAAAAGATGCTTGAGAATTTTCTCTTGTAGATTATAAGGTTGATACCCCTTACTGGTGAGGAAACCATTATTTTGGAAGAACATTAGTCTAGCCAAGCTATGCATATGCCTATTTATAAGACTATCTTGGGTGAGGCTCAAGTTGTGCCCTAGTCAGAGTTTTTTAGTTAGCAGAATTTTGGGATCTAAGCTGTTGGTGAGCAAGTGACATACTTCTATAGATGACCTGTAGCTATGTAGCAGACAATATAACATTTAATCTAATGATGCAGTGTTTTCCTACCATCTAACATGACCATAAGTGATTATGTTGTGTTAGTGTAACGATCATGAATTCCCATTTAATCTAATTTATTAATGTGTATAACTATCAAATCATTATGCAAGCAGTTTCTCTCTATCATGGCTTTTAATATAAATATAGATGTCTATTGCACTGTACGAAATGATCAATCAATCAAGAGGTTGATTGACAGAAGTTCAAGAAATTAAGGGTGCAGCATGGGGCCCATGAATTGGCACCCAAACATTTGTACTCAGTTTAGTGAAATTTTACAAATCTATCTATTCTGCTTCCTTGCATAGATCTCTATGCTTTTCTATGCGTGACATTTTGGCTTCTAGATTAGTATTAGTAATTGTCAATGTCAACATTTCCACTTCTTTTGGCCAGCAAACTTTGAAATGGTATACATAAATAGTTATTTTATTCTGCCATTTGCATGGTGATACAACAATGCATCACAAGAGTTTTAAGGAAGACTTGATCAAGTCCAACATCTCTTGCAACATTAGCACTGTTACAAAGGGAGGAGAATTCTCAATGTAAAATAAAAAGAAATGTAGTGTGGATTTGGGCTATTGAAAATAAGCTTTAAGAAATAGGAGACATGTTTTGAACGATGATGTTAGAGATGTCTAGGTAATAGTAGAATAAAAAGATGATGACATTAAGGTCATGGTTTGAAGATACATTTGTGGTAATTCTTTGGAATAGATTGGATTGGCTGAGAGAATCAAAAAGAAAAATTCAACCATACAAAATGGTTGATGTCCTAACCCATATTATGTTTAAGCAAATATAGTTTAAATGACAGCTAAGGTGCTGGCTGCTTTCTTTTGCATACAACTTTTAAAGGCAGTTACAAATTTACAATTTCTTTTATTTGGGTTTTGGATGTTTTGCCCATATTATTTTTGTGATTGAACCACTAGTCATAGATCTTTGGGTGCGTGGTTCCTCTACCTCTTTCTAGTTGAAACTTGAAGTTAATTTTATGCAAAAAATTTGGGAGCCTCTAAAAGGTAGAATATAATGGATAATTTTTTATAGTTGTTGAGAGGAAGATTAATGTTTCTGTTAGTCACTGCTTGGCCAAATCAACAAAACTTTCTAGAAGTCTAAAGTCTATTTTAACAATGCAACACCGGCTCCTTTGATCTGCAATTTCTTCTACATTTTATTTGTTGGAAATTGAATGCAGATTTGAAACTGAAACCTACTAATACTACTAGAATCATACATTAAATGATAGTAAATTGGAGTGTATTTATGGTAGTGGTATGTGGATTACTGATTTAGCAATTAACGTGAACCATGTATAACTGAAATAAAATAAGTAAGCCTCATGTAAGTCAAAGAATCTTTTCTTGGAAACCTCAGTGTGTAGAAAACCAATTTGGTAGTATCAACTGATCATAAACTGCCTACTCCAACAATGGCAGCTACAAAGAACTCTGTGGAACATTAATCCCGACTCTCTGCTACCTCTTTCTCCTGTTTGTGCTGCCCAATGGCATCTTACAAAGAGCATTACATGGAATATTAATCAATACTATACTGCTGATTACTTATGTTAACTCTCTGCTACCTATTACTCACTCAAATATGAATATGCCCCTACATTTTTATTGATCAGTCCACAACTTTTGCCTCTTCCTATAATTTATTTAGTGCTGAAGATGTCCCTTCCTATCCCCAAGTACTACCAAATGTCAAGAAGCTAAAGCAAACGTTTTTTTGTCTATTTCTTAACTTATATCATCATCAGGCAAAGCTCCCAATTTGTAGGACAAAACTGCCATTGACTCAAGCGTAACTACCATTAACACAAGCATAATTGTTAGCAATAACAGAACCACCACTATCACAAGCAAAACCATGAGTTTGCAAAGTAGGATTGACAATTTCTTAGTTTGAGCTGGAAAATTGATGTTTTGATGGATCTTTTCCATATTGTACTTATTTTTCTTTCATGTGATTGATCTTTTGATCCATTTTGGATCACTCTCTTCCCACTATTTCTCTATATGCACAATTTAGTAGTGGTAGTGTGCTCGAAGGAAAACATGAACAACCCAATCATAAGTTGCTTGCAAACATGTTACATGATGCCAATAATAGATGTATTTCTTATGAAATGAAATTAATGTGTATAACTTGGTTCTCCAATCTGCTATCAATAGCTTCTAAGAAGTTGCAAATTTCTATGCTCAAACTTTGTTGGGGGATAGCCAAAGAACAAGAGAATAAACTATTCCCTCTTGCACTTTAGGCTTTGCAAAACCTACATGGGTAGCCCTATCAATACACTAGATTCTACACAGATATAGTAGGCTTATTATCATAGTGCACAACATAAATGATATTCATACAAATCTAGGCAGAGGCAGTGAGGGCATCTTGCTGATAAAAATTTCAATATCAACTTCACTTCAGTAGAAGATGTGCCTATAAAGAGTGAGTTTACGTATTTCTTTTTAATGAAAGCAAAGAACAAACAAAATGCAACCTACATGCTATTTACACTCCACTTTTGCCATCAAATCACAAATTTGAAACATTTTGTGTTCTTTAATAAAAAACTTCATTTTCAATTCCAAACTTGATTTGACTCCCAGTTTGAAATGGAAAGTTCTCATCATATTAATTAATGAATCGAAAATCCTCTTATTTAATAATTAGTTCTTTTGAACATTGCAACCTCCCAGATTATATGCTGGATATTTTCTTGGATAGGATTGGCACCTAGATGACATTGAACTTAGCAGTGCAGTTTAAAATAAAGATTCTCTGGCATGCCAATAAAAACATCTACACTTCTAACTTGGAGCTTGTTCATGATAGAATATGACTCTCCTTGTCATTAAGGATGCCTTCTATGGTGCAAGAGTGGGTGTCTCTTGTCATTTGCGGGTAAATTATCTCCATAGAATCAAATCCTCCAACTGTCTTTCATCACCTTTGGTAATCCTACTTACACATATTCACTGGTGATGGAAATGTCTTTGTCTTATGGTAAAACCTCATTAAAAATTTTGGTCCGGACAAAAGTTCTTCTACTTCAAACAGACAATGCATGTTCTCTTGCAATGGTCTCCCTCGAGAATGATCACTCTATTAAATTCCATGACTAGAAAAACTGCTTTGAACTCCATAACGTGTTGCTAGTGACATCATTCATTTGTGGAAGTCATAACATGATAGAGGATAGCTGATTAGGATGGACAATGACTGACTCAAAAGTGCCCCAGATTTTTAGTATATGATGCAAAATAACCCTTTAAAATTTGGGCATAATGGGGTCCAATTTGTCTTTATCTTACAACTTGTTCATGGTATCATTGAATGCCATTAAAATATTTATTATTTTATAGTTTAACTGTTTATTGCATATTCTAACACCTTAAGAAATATTTTACTAACATAATAATCATGTGCTAAAGTTATAACAACTCCACAACTACCAAATTGAAATAAGCACTTAAACATTTCACTATACATCTTGACAATAGGTACAACAAGTCTTTTAAGAAACCTGTCCCATAAATGAAAATCTAGATCATTGTCTCAGTCCTGATAGATGTTGTTCCAGCTCATCTATCTTTGCCTCCCATGTTTAGCTCTTATACAGGTAGACTCCTTTTTGTCAAACTTAGTCATTCTACAAGTTAAAACATAATAATCAATTCCTTATTATCAAGGCAAACTACCAAGTGCTCATACCTTCACTTTTGTAGTTTGCTCTAGAATGCTTTGAGCATGTTTGGTCTGCATGGGTAATCGGCTGCTTCAACCACTCCATCTAGCATCTGATGGCTATATTTAAGTTAAATATATTGACATTGCAAAGGAATGGACATATACTAAAAAATGGAAAAATCTTCTACTATTATGCAATTGCCACCAAACAAATTGATTTTTGACTCTTTGAGAATCTTTGGGTTCTGGCTGCATTGAATGTAAATGGAATTTGCAGGGTCATGTCAAGCCTGTCACTTGATCAAATCATGAACTAGTCACTTGGCTGTTTTCCTTCTTTTGGTGCATTTCTATGGTCATATTATGAAAATAATTTTGTTTTCTGTCATAACATTTTTAGGGAAAATGCAGATTTAAATTATTGCAGGAAGCACTTGTTGGTGCAAATAGGTTGAAATTGTAATGTAAATGGATGGAAACACTCTGTAATTGTGAATATCTGAATATGTTACTTATTGTAGATAGCTGAGATTTTTGCAGCAAATGACTACAATAAATTTCTGTGATTAATGAGCAGATTGCCTTACTAGGTAAAGTGTTAATTACTATTTTTATAGGTGAAAAAGTTTGCCATATGGCTGCAATAATTTGCTGTAGAATAGGATGATTTTCTCATAGAAGAAAGCCAATTTTCTATTATTTCTCAGTTTAATTTGCTGTGGATGAAGTAAAATATCCTAAAAGTATTCTCCCTCTCTTCTTTGCACTGTATAATGTAGTTTCCATTTAAGATTAATAAATGATGCCTAATAATGGGGGATAGATCTTAAATATTATATATTATTGTCATCATTTTCTTAATTGAAAATACTTATTTTTTAAAGTTGATGTTCTCAATTGCTTTATAGAGTTTTCCCTGTTGTTCCATATTTATCTGGAAAACATTTCCCTCCTTCCTGCTGTCCCTGTTGTGGAGTCTTTGTGCAAAGTAGTGTAATCTATAATAATGGTTAGCATGTTTTAAAAAAAGTTCTTCCTCAATAGTTTTGTGCACTTTGTTTATTTAACATATTACTGCCTAGTGACTAATAGCCAAGATCTATTATGATCTTTGCATTGGAGTTCAATTTACAAAAGGCAATAAAAGTTGCATGTTTATGACTAGTTCTTGGCGCTTCACATTAACTTTTATCAAGATCTCTTGAAAAAAAAGCATGGACATGGTCTCATTTCTTGATTGTAATATGATATAGTATGAGTGGCTAAAGATCAACAAGTTACAATGTTGTTTAGGTTTTGTGTGAAAGTTTCCCTGAATCAAAATTTCTTTGTTTTGTATGTTCTACTGCCACAGGGAATGCTAACAATAGTGTTAATTAGAACAGGAGTGTTATCACACATTTTCCCCGAATGACCTTTTCCATAATTTTCTCCTATTGTTTGTTTTGAGCACATCTTTGCTCAGCTATCAATGGAAGGATCTGTTAAATGCTTTGCAGTGAAAATTGAATGTTTCAGAAGGAAAAGGAGTCTTTGATTTTTATAATTAGCTCCTAGCTCTTCACTTCAGCTGTGCTGTCATATCTTGAAAAATAAATTATGGACAATCTCAATTAGGTGCAGTGAGACTTATTTTAATTTACATAGGAGTCTATCCTACACTTTCTTCAGGGTTCAAACATCATAAAAGATGACTCCAGTACATGAGTGGTGTATATTAAACTAATTAAAGTATAAATTTAGTGTATGCAGTTAACTATCTGGATTGTTATAGAACTGACTTACACCCACGATTTAAATATCAACACATAATCAAGGTCAATCACTGAAATGTCCATATTGAGAGGATCTGTGCAAGCTTGAGTTAGAACAATGAAGTTAAAAATACAATCTACAATCTACTATCCTATCCAATTTGGTTAAGCTAATTACATATATAACTCTATATTATGACATAGATCTAATGTCAATACTATTTTTATTGGCATTGCCTTATCATTGAAAGTTTTGAACTGATGAAAAACTTATATATTCAGTGATATAACCCTTGGATGAGCACTGTATTTCTTGGAATTGTTTATCATTGGAGGTTTTGAACTGATGAAATTTATCTTTTCAGCAATTTGACCCTTGGACGAGCACTGTATACCTAAATGATCACAACCTTTATGGGAGGAAACCCTATCATTTATTAAAATCTTGTAGTTGATTACCTCATCCAGCGGCTTGTCAAATCCCAGATTCTTTGCATGTGCCCACATTAATTTGGTTTGCATATAAATTGGTGTCACTAATGCATCGTTGTCATTTTGTACAACAACCATTGTGTATTTGACTAAAAAATAGTAGAGATAACCAGAGCCAGAAAAAACTTGTCTGACACATGAAAATTTGAAGCCAAAATAGCCCCTTAAATGGCTGAGTTTTGGAGGGGGTTGTTACTGACATAGTTTGATTAAAAGAAATCCCAAAAAAAAAAGGGAAAATGTTGTTTGCCTGCAGAAATTGTGAATTGGGGCAGGTCGTTGAGTTCCTTGCTGCTTGGGGTTTCTGGGTATGTATAGTCTTATGCGCAAAATGAGAGGGACACCAAATGATAAATCTTATTGTGCACATGTGTTTGAGAACCTGCTTCCTTGGCTTTGTCCATTCTAATTATCAATACAATAATACACAAGGGAACACATGGCCTTTGCACATTTAGTTCCCTGAAAGGGAATCATTTTCTTTTTCTGGTTAGATAAGAAGTTCCAAATATTCATGCCATGAAATCAAACAGTAGTTTTTTATTATTTAACTTAATATATTATTATTTTAGCAGAGATGCTAAAAATGACATTTTTTATGTGGTTTTTTATTTTTTATTTCCTTGTAAGCTTTTAAGTTTATTATTTAGCAGTTGAAATCTAGTAAAATTTTGCTTTGACACAGTTGATTCCATGTTATAGATATATGCTTTTTATTTCTGAGTGGTGAATTATATGAAACTAAAGCAAATGCTGTAAATATTATATCATTGTACATTGGATGTGGCCATAATTTTCTACTTTATGAGTTTTATCTCAGTAAATATCTTCTTTCAATATGCATAATAAAAATATCTTAGAGATAATATGTCTATACTTAACACTGAATTATAACACAACTGCATCCGTATGAGATGCGAGTAAATATCTTTCTTTTCTCTTCATTGACAGTTTTGTTGGCTTCTATTTGTTGTGTTTGACACAGGTAATCTTTCTAGCACTTGATTCACGTGTAAAGAATGTTGCAAGGACATATTCTTTGGAGCATAAAGGGGAAAGTGATTTGCTTGATCAGGTATTTGAACTCTTAAATTCAGCATTGAGAGACAACCACAATGGTTCTTTGAAATTACGCCGAGAGCTTGCCTGCTGCACAGAGGCCATTCAGACATCTCTTTGTCAACATATATCGAAAGAAGCAGAACAGGTATGAGTTTTTCTCTATAATGCATTTATTTTTTATTGTACATCTGAAGTGGGACTTTTTAATTGAAAATTCTGCATCAAAACATGAGGCTGCTGCTTGGTTTAACTTTGCTATATTTGCAAAAGAAATTAGGCATACCTGCTCCTGTTTCAACGTGTATGTTAGAATATAGGCTCTTCTACTTATTGCCATAAAGATTTTACACTTGAAGTCCTTGCCTCAGAAATGTGATTGGTATTAGTTTCCATTTCTGTTTAAATTGTGAATTTATATTTTCTATAATGGAAAGTCACAGTAATGCCTTAGTACTATTTGTCAAGTGTACAATATGATACATCTGATATGCATTTTTTCTTTCCAAGTTTCTAGTTTGGGAACATAGAATTGCATTTTTATTTCTATACCACCACTAGTTAGAATATATTGAAATGGTGTAGATAGCATGTTAAAAGTGGATTTTGTTTGGACTGTTCTTTAGCATTCTCAAAATCATGTTAATTTGTGGATGCACTAAAATTATAGCCTATTTGATAGAGACAATTACAATGAAGTTGTATGCTTGTTTGTGGCTTTGATTCTGCTGTAAGTCTATTGCTCTAATAAGATATCAAAGTCATTCAATTGTATGATACAAATTCAACAGTAGGGAGTCAGTATGAAATTTCTATGGTGAGGTCAAACCAAAGGTTGCTCCAACTGTTGTTATAGTCAGGGCTCTGAGGTAAGAATGCACGTAGAAAGGCTGCAGATAGCTACACACTGGCAAAGTTGGTGTAGGTTTTTGAGGCACCTCTTGCATTTCATAGACTGAAACTTGACACCAACAGTTGAAGTCTCCACCACAGTCTTCTACACAAGCAACGCCATTGCTGGAAAGCAAAGGAAAAAGAAGATAAATGAAATATGTGCCGATCAAATCATATCATACTGAGCAAGTTTTGATCCAAAAGATTTGTCGTTGTGCAAGTGAGAGTGCATTAAATAGGACAAGTTATTGGTATTTTCTTGCGTATCTGTAAACATGTTGTAAGTTGGAATTAGATTTCTTTTATAAATTTAAGGTATGATTTATAAATACTACATTTTGGTATTATTTTAGTAAACATCATTTTTATAGTTAAATTGTGGTTTATTTTCTCTCATAACTTTTATCTTAAAATCACAGGTATGACTTCTATCATAAATCTTGAGCTTGAATTACTGGATTTGGATTTGTGGGCAACAAGGTTGATTAAACAAAGGCATCAAAATGTATGGATGGTGAAGGTTTAGCCGGCGCCTTATCTTCCTTAGAATGATGCTGAGATGTCCGAATTTTGAAGTGGTGAGGAGACTTATTTATTTGCATTTTTTTGAGCTTTCTTTCCTTGACTGCAAATAAAAATGTAATATGTAACTTCTGTCCATAATAGAGCAAGCTCCTAGACTCTAATATAACATCAGAGTTTTGACTCATCATCGTGAAGCTTTTATGTGAGAAACTGGTGTTATTTTACTTCTAATTGAAGGTTCTTGATTGTCAAATTCATTAATTGAGAAAACTATTGTTCATTTCCATTAAAAACATCATGTTGTGTATAATATCTCATATTAGGCTGAATGGATTGTAGAGGGAAGAATTATATTTCATATTTTCCTTTAGTCTACAATCCAATGTCTTCATCTCCTTTGTGTTATTTTTTCATGATATTAGTCTAAATTTCTCTTGTGTGGTAATTTCTCTTCATGTTATATTAGAGTGGGAGAAGGCTGGGTGTCATTTATTATTGTTGGATAGGAAGTGGTCTTGATTTACTAATTAATGTTGTGTAGAGGCTATTAGGTGCTTAGGTTTGGTTATTAATCTCTTCTTGGAGATAAGAAAATTGTCGATGGTTGGAAAACACTGCAAGGTAATTCAATGTTTGAATTGGGTGTGGGATGACCTAATCTTTTGAGGTTGTCAAAGTTTGACTTTAAACTAGTGTGAGGATTCTTATTCTCATGATAATATGTTTTGATATGTTGTTAAGACTACAAATTTCTTGGTTGGATGTAATGTACAAGGCATTCATTGCAGAAGCTGTATGGTTATTTTGTGAATATCTTTATGATGATCAGGTTATGAGTAAATCAACCAGATTTTGATTTGGAAATTCAGAAGTCAATTTCCATAATTTAGATTTTCAATGTACTTCAAAAT
The DNA here is from genome assembly GCA_007258455.2 of Sequoia sempervirens. NCBI lineage: Eukaryota > Viridiplantae > Streptophyta > Pinopsida > Cupressales > Cupressaceae > Sequoia > Sequoia sempervirens. Next base: position 154,925 of record VDFB02010734.1, on the reverse strand, counting down.
ATTGTTTTCTACAGGAATTAGGTGAAATATATGAAGCTGAAGAAACTTTGGAACCGGCGAGTTGCAGGGCTCTATCAAGGTGAAGAAGTTACTAGTACGGCTAACCAGTGCCAACTTAAAGTTGCACAGTTTGCAGCCCAGCTTGAGCAGTAAGTTATATGAAAGAAAATATTTGTGAAAGTTTTTTTGGATCACATATTTTCACTTTTGGGCTATCAAATGACCATAGTGTAGTGGTTGCTTATAATTGGATATTTTTTTGGGGTTTGATTTGCAGATTTATTATTTTCAGTTAATGTGTAGAGACTTGTGGATTTGTGGTTCTTTAAATGAACAATGCAAATGGATTTACTTGTTAAATCTAATATTGTTTACTTGCAGGAAATTTTTTCTTTCATCGTATTGATTATCTTAAAGGAAGAATTCAACTCTCCAAAATCGAATCAAAATCTTGAAAGGTTGTGCTATGCTCAAAGACGATTTGGAAATCCTGTCGTTCATCAATAACAAAGTACATGATTTAGTGGATTGTTACAATGAAAAGTTATCAGCCTTTGAGAGGACCAGACATAGGCATGCAAGAAGAAAGTTCTCGTTTTGAAGCAAAATTGTCCAGTCCAGACAATCGAGTCAACTCTTTGTCAAGCTACCTTGCCATGCTCGAAAGAGTTATGCCGGTAGTTGGGTATATTCCAATGGCTTTTAGGAAAATATTAACATTTTCTCTTTCCTAGAAATGAATCATTTTTGTATGTCATGTTATGACGTATGTTTTGCTCATGATTGTATGAACAAGTTTATAAACCCTAAATAAAAAAATACTTATTGGCATTTACTTTATGAATTAGGATTATGATGCATTATTTTCTTTGTTTTTTTATGAACATTATGCTTTGTGTATTCGACAACTGTTCATTGCTCCCAACTTCAAAATTATTGATAATTTCTATTATAATTTTCCATCGCATTTGGAAAATAAAAAATAAAAACTCCAAGAAATAAGAGGACGAAGAGAATTTGAAAACATTGAATTGTTTATTTTTTTAATACATTTTTACATATTGTCTCTATTGTCTCTGTAGAGACAATATGTCCTTAATCCCAACTATTGTCTATAAAGAGACAAAAGTGAAATTGTCTTTAAAGAGACAAACGTGAAATTGTCTCTAAAGAGACAAAAATACTTCTATTTCATATTGTCTTTATAGAGACAATTTCATATTGTCTTTATAGAGACACCCCCTTAAAGACAATACTTGAGACAATACACAATTTTTTTTTTGTCTCAAGTTAAGACAATTTACTGAAAAATTGTCTCAAAAATTGTCTTAAACCCCCTCTCTATGTAGTAGTGATCAAAGATTATATTACTGCTCTTCACAAAAGGATCAAATATTATATTACTGCTCTTCACAAATAGATCAAAGATTATATTACTGCCGTTCACAAATCGATCATCTGTACCACCACAAGAAGAATACTAAAGAAGAAAATTACTGTCTCAGAACGAGAAGATTACTTAACTCGCCAAAGAGTCTAATAAACTCAGCGCAACCCTTCGTCATGATAAAAATATGCTTCTTCTTATATAATATTTATTTGCTCCCGGACAAATTTAATTCTCGCTGAACTCTACAATTGCGGCCTTGAATCGTTTGTTCCGGAGCGCTTCAACTGCACACAAATGATCACAACAGCGGCCTTGAATTCTTCATGGGAAGCTCTTTCTACACTTAAACCAGAATTAAGTTCCAGAATCTTTTTCCAGAAATGTAATTGATATTATAGAATGTGAAAGAACAAAGCAATTATTGGTGTAAATGAAATAGCATACCGAAGTCAGATCCGCCGTCATGCTCTACGATGACGATTTTCTTGTTGAAATCAATATCAACCTTCACAACTCCGTCTAGAGCTCTCAGGCATTCTTCTATATCCGCTTTATGGGATTCCTTGTATGCTTCCTGAAACACGAGCTTTGTTGTCTGCATGATGATTATGCGCACAAATCGCAGAACCAGAACTATGTGCACAAATTGCAGGAGTTCCGCTCAACCACGGAAAAGCTCGCAGCACAAGCTGCCGGTTTAAAACAATTTACTAAATTCGCGTGCCTATATTGAAAGGTTAGTCACACGTGTCGATTCATCGGCTTTGGATCAAATCACTCCACCACCCGGTGCCCGGCAGGAACGTCGGTGGCTTTGAATAATTTATTGTTTGGAAATATTGACAATGAACCGACGCAGGAATCACATGAAAGGATACTTATCTAAATAAAATAAAGCTAAGCAAAGCACCCAACTAACCAGAAGCTTTCATTCACTTTTGATCTAACTAAATAGCTTTTATTTCATCAGTATTACATTAATTACCTAAAATATTCGAAAATGTTAAAAAAAAATTATTTATTATTATAAACAGTGCTAATTATTACATGCCTCCATTTCCTAAATTACACCCTTCCAAATCTTTGCACGGGTTAAAGTGCATTTGCATCGTAATTTTATTTATATCAATATCATTTAAAAAAGGAATTATTATAAAATATGAAAATGATAAATATATTATTTATATTTAAATTTTTTTTTTAATGAAAATTAACTTGAAAATTATTATTTAAAATTATGTAATTAATTTTTTTCAAATATCATATAAATGTAATGTGTAGATTTATTAAAGGGCTTAGCATGCATATCCATCATCCATTTCAATAGATTATAATATGATGCTATTCTCGAATTTTTTCACAAGAAAATAAGCCAATGTCTATATAACATTTTGAATGTACTTTTTATTAAAATAATTAATTAAACTTGAAGTGTATAGTTTATTAAATTTTATAATAAATAATTTTCTTTTTTATAAAAGTGCATCTAGAATGTTGAATAGTCACAATATAAAACAGTGTACATCTTAGAAGTTTACTCATGTCTAAAAAAGTTAGACAATTTAGCCACTGTTTCTAAATAAAGTGAACAATTTTGTGCTTTTTACATCTAGCAATTTGTATGCTTTTGATCTTATTTTGATTGTTACCTTCACTCAAAGATTACATCTTGAATAATTATGTACATTGGAATAATTTTGCAAAGATGTAGGTATACAAGTTAATACTAACAAGATCAATATCATGATCTTTTTTTATGGAGAAAAAAAGACTTAATTTAATATTTATTTGAAGGGAGTATTCTAAAAAAAAGTAATGGACTATAAATACTTTAGAATCAACTTCAATAACAAATTTAATTGAAAACAGTTTCAACAACAAATTTAGTTGAAAACAAATTCAACAACAAATTTAATTTCAAAAAGAACTTTACACATATGCATAGCATACAACATATTAGCATTTGTAGGCATAAAGAATTAGTAGCAGCATAATATATGTAACTTGGTAGCATGCTCTTGTTGCTACCTTTGGTCTTTCTTCATGAAAATGTAGAACTAAATATGAAAGTGAGATGTGCTAAATGGAAATTGGCAAAGATTGAGTAATTCATTTTTTAATTTGAAAATCTCTTTATATATTCAATGTTGGTTTGCTATGGAGTCTTTAATTTCAGTCTTTCTTTTTCAAATTTGAAAATTTGATCTGGTGCCTTCAATTGCAGAGTTGTATGTATTTATGGCGTGCAATCCTTGTTTGCTTCTCAGGCAATTTTGGTGGCTTTAACACCTTTTTTTTGGTGGTTGTAGGTGGCAAAATAGGAGAATGCACCAATAGTTGTGCGCTGGGATTTAACCAATGGGACGCAAGTGAATGATTGATTTTCCTTTGAGTGTTGTGTTGCTGAGCAAGTTGGATAGGGGGTGGGTTCGATTGGATTTAGTGATGGGACAGTCTTGGCTCTTAGTTGTTCTCGTGGCATGGGATTTATGAAAATATTAGCAGTGATGTAATTCAAGTGGTGATATTTAAGGGGAGTGTGGGTTATACTAATTTTATATTTTAGCTGCATGTTTTAATGCTACAGACCATTAACAAGCAAATTGGATTGTAAGATGGTGGTGGCTTGTAACATGTAAGATTGTGAATAACTATTTGTATTTGGGACAATATAAACCAATTATAATACAATTTTTGATGGTATAGTGTTTCGCCTATTTGTTTTGACTTTATGAATAAAAACTATTTTAAAATTGAATATTACGACAGTCCACTGTGAAGCCCATAGTTCACTACTTTTGTCCCCACTATGTGACCTCATGCCATGACTGCCCCTCTCCCCTACCCTTGAAAAATGTAGGGCTATAAAATTGGAAATCTATTTGGACTTTAATATCTATGTTGAGTGTGACCTTAATTGTCGTTCCTCCACTATCCTCCACACAAAAATAAATAAAGTACCAACAAAAAATATATTAAATAACGACAGAATACCAATCTTTAAGAACCCTTAAAAGTTAGGCAGGCTCAATAATAAGGAAGGAATAGCTCCTTTGCGGACTCACTTCGTTTTAAATACATCATCTCACATCTTTTCAATCCCAACAACAACATCCCATTTCCACTCGCCAACGACGTTCGTTTGGATGCTTTAAATCAGTGACGTCTAGTTGGACGACCTCTGACTCGTTCTTAGTTGACTTTTTATAAATTCATTCCACTAAGCTATAAAAATATATATATCCACAAGGTTGCAGCGTTTACAGTCAAACATCTTCTATTAAACTTGATTTCACACCTTATTATATTGGTGAAAAAGGCATTTCCTATTTAATTGGGGTTAATGTGTCGATGTATTTATATAGTTATGAATGCCGTATTTTTTTGTAACTTTTATATTTCATTTTGTTTGCATCTAGTTTTGTTCTTATGTTTATGTGCACACAATCCTAGTTCTATAAGATTTAACTATTTAATTGTGCTCATTATCCACGACTCAATCTTTTTGGACACAAATTCAACCTCGTCGTGATCAAGATCATGTTCATAAATGCAAGGTCATCTTCAAAGTCACAATCTAAACCCTTTTAATTGTAAAATCAGCATCAAAAATTTATTTGATTAGCCCTTGTTGATATTTAGATTGTTCTCACTATAATCTCTACCATGTGTGAACATCAAACATGAAATATATCTTGCAATGGGAAAGTGTTTCAAGACAATCAACAAAATTAAAAGGTCATCTCTTTATCCAATCAATTTTTCACAAGGAAAAAGGATAGAAAATACTAAAATAAATTGTTGAAATTAACTAATTTAAACCCACTGTTCTTTCTTAAAATTTATACAAATATTTTTTCATTGGTTAATTTACAACTTAAGTATAACTAGAACACATAAGTAAACATGCAATCAACAATAAGAATTGAGACAATAAATGACAATTTTTTTATATTAAACTAATTCAATGTAATTGCAATCACTATATCTAGAGTATATATATAAAAATAAAAATATAGGTTATCGTAAAACAAACTTGACAAGGAGAAGTGAGCCAAGTTCTTTTTTAATATTTGACTTATTTTTTGGCTTGTGCTATTTGCTAGAGAATGGGACATTGTGTTAGATTCCTTGGACAATGCATTGTATTTATACAAAAAAAAAAACATAAAATATCCCTTACACTTTAAACTATGATTTGGTTGATTCTACAATAGTGTCTCACTTTTTGCTTTAAGTGAATGTTCAAAATCAACAATAGTGTGTCCCACTTTTTAGTCTAAGTGAATTTAAAGATGATGTAAACTAATGAGTTTTAATATTTTCTTAGACTCAAGCTATAATATTTTTTAAATAGAATTATTCTACCATTTTTATTTTTATTTTTTCTATTATTAATTAAGTGGCATTATTCCATAACACACAACTTTCATTATAAATTAAAAAAACATCATGACTTCTTGGAATTATATCATTTACTCCATATTTAATGTATAGATATTTATTATTAATTTTTAAATTAGTACTAATGAAAATTTCAAACATATATTATTTTATAACACATTTCTCTTATTATTATTTTAATTGGAACAAGTAAATCTATAGAGTGTAGTGCATTTTTTAATTATGTTTGTTATTTTTTCTAGTGTCTTGAATAAAAATCATTATAACAATGTTTGTTATAGTTATTAGAAAGCTAATACTAAGAGCTAATTAAAAATGGCATTTCTAAATGACTTCATTGGATCCCCCAAAAGTGGAGCAAAATTACTTTTTGCCAACATTTTGACGCCCAAAAGTCAAATTTACTTTTTTGTCAACATTTTGATAGGTGCAAAGGAGATTCTATTAGAGATTTGATTTAAGCTTAAGGTGACCCCATTCAATTAAACCTCCTTAGATGGACTCTAGGCTTACAACATTATTTATTTTTCAATATGTGAATTCGGGCAAAAATCAAGATATGGACTACAAGTGGAATACATTATTGTGGGATCAACCATTTATAGAGTTAACATATTTCCTATTATTTTCATAATTAATTAAAATCAAGAAATCAACATTTCTTATGCAATGCTCTACTTGTAATACATTTCTTTCAACTTGTTTTAAGTGTGAAAGGAGATCCTAGACCTATCTAGTAAATTAACTTGGATCAATCCTTTCTTTGCTTAACATTGGAACACAAATCAATAAGAAGCGTTATGATTGGCTAACTTATTAAAAGGAGAGCCAATCTACCTAGGTTTTGTTCTTTTGTTGCAAAGATGGCAGATTGATTGAATGTGATTTAATTAACCTAATTGGTATAAAACCCTAATATGAAAATGCAAATAATTCATACATATGAAATCAAAAATTGAAGAAACAATTGTAGATCTGGAGAAGGAACACAAAGGGGCACTCATCACATAAAGTAGAGCCTGAAATAGCTAGATAGGGGTGTGGGGCACCCTAGTCCTACAATTTTGAGCAATTTGAATTATAGTATGAAAGTTATAGAACTTTGCATTGCTCAATCATGTCTTGAAATTCTTCTTCTTTGAATCTAAACCTATAGAACATAGAGAAAGAGAGGGGATGGGTGACTATATAGGGTTTTTCCTTTGTTCAAACCCTCATTTTGGTATTTCTACCTCCATGAATAGTCAATTTGATAAAAGATAAAAGTGTGGGATCTGGTGGAACCCTAAAAAAAAATTCATGTTCCATTGATATCAATGACCTTGCTTGTGTGGTTCCTTGGTCTACCTGATGATTAGGTTTAGGGTTTATGATAGTGTGGTTTTTTATTTTTACTCAGCATTCTTTCCTTTTGTTTAAACCCTTGTTCTCTGGTCTATTCCCTCATTGACCTACTATGCTCAATTCTCGATCATGTTAGAAACAACTTGAGTCATTGAAGTTCATGTTTTGATCTGCCCTTGTTCCTAGGCTTCCTCATTTTCCCACTATCCAATATTAATTTTAGTCTTTGGGTCCAGCTTGATGTTATATTGTTTTAATTTTTGGCATGTTTAGCCTTTACATCCGTTGCCAAAGTGGTCTTAAAAGTATTTTAAGTCCCTTTGTGTCATTGCACCTAATCAGTCCCTTTCTTAAAACAACTTATTATGCACAAGCTTTATAAAACCACTTAAGTCCTTGCCTGCTAACTTTTATCGCCCATTGCTCATTACCTTTTAGCCGATTGCATCCTATTTGCGATGCATGATGAGCCTTGAGTTTCCCTTATATCGTTGAGCTGCAGTATATCATGAATTACCTTTTAACGGTTTTCCCTAAATTCGTGATGCATGATGAACCTTCCCTTTGTATCGCTCATCACAGATCACCCATATGTCTCAAGTTTTAAATCAATGATGGGCGATGAAGTGCTTTGTTCCAATGCTGCATCATGAATATGAAATATTACTACTTGCCTGTGATGCTTTCTCAGCCCTTGATCTTGTCATATGGACACGTGGTATGATCCTGACCTATTTCTAAAAGTTCTCTATTGCCAATGTGTTTTGACTATTGCAGAGTCAATCAACGATGGGCGATAGAACTGTTGTGCCTTGCACTTATCGTGTGACCTAAGGCCATCATGGTTGCATATGGAGTTTTAAAGAATATATTAGTGATGAGCGAGGAAATATTTGATGGAATATTCCGCTCATCGCCAGGTTCTAATGCATCATAAATTCATCCAAGGGAGCTGAGATCAAAACAACGATGAGCGATGGCTTCAGAACAAAAACAACAAATGAAAATCATGAGGGTGAAGGAGAGTCGGGTGATCCCACAATAGTGGTTTACAATTTTTGGCCAAACTGGACACTGAAATAAATTTTTTAACTAAATCTTCACATTCGAGCACCTATAGCGGCTAAACCATGAGGAATTTGAAGATGATGAAAACTAGAGTCTCATCACATTTTGTGTGTAGATTCTAAAAATATTTTTTTCAATTTTTTTGGAATTAGATTGCACTTCTTTTTCCATCTCCCACGAAAACTATTTTTCTTCAGAAAACAACATTTTTAAAAAGTGACGCACACTGTATAAGCATAACTTTTTTTCCATGAAGGATAAAATTCTAATTCTTTCAATTTAGATTTGTAACTTCGATATCTAGTGCTTCCACTTGGTTAGATAGTTTTTTATTGAATATTTTTTCTTTAATCAAGTTTCGAAGTCAAACCAATTACAATTCAAACATAGCGTGACCGTATAATGCATAATTTTTTTGTATAATTCATTTTTATTATTTTTGTTGGATCAAGGACTTCAATATCTAGTGCACTCATATTTTTCAAAAAAATTGATAATCTGCTATTTTTCCACATGTGCAGAATAGAGACCTTCATTTTCGATGAAAAACCTATGTTTAATAAAACTAAAAAAAATACATAATAAAACCAAAACATATTAAAATTATATTCGTTGGATAGCTCGTTTTGAGGACTACGATTCCAGTTGGGTTTGTGAAGATTCCTCCATTTTCATCCTCAACCCAAGCTTTGAAGCGTAAAATTTATTTTTTGTGAACAAGGTAAAAAATCAGGGAAAAGGGGGGTTCGCTAGAACCAGGGGGTTCTAGCGAACCCCCTTCCCAAAAGGGGTTTTCATTTTTTTTTTTATCTATGCATGCATTAAATGGGTTCACTCGAACCCTGGTTCGAGCAAACCCTTTTTTGGTTCGTTTGAACCAATGAGTTCATTCGAACCCCCAGAATGAATTTTTTTGGCATGGGGTCATTTTTTACAAGTTTTCCTTCCTCATTTGAATTGTAAACCACTTTTGTGGGTTTACCCAACCATAAAGGAAAATTTGAAGTTGGAGGATCAACAATCAAGATTCAAACTTGAGTGGCTGGTTGTTAGTTCACTCGTGCGAGCTTTCTTTTGAACATTAATGGTAGAAACACTCCAATTATTCACCATAAAGGGGGTTGTCAGACATTTTCTTTCACAATTGCAATCGTCGAGAGTTGAGGAATTGGTCTAGAGCCAAAGAAGAAGGTGTGAAGAGCTCAGGCGAACAGTTGTAGAGGCATTGAAGACAAATTTTCTTGGGTACACAGGTATCCACACCTCTCTATGTCATCTATGCATAAATTAGCTAGTTTGGGAAATTGTTGAAATTTTTGAAAGATTTAGATGCTTAGGGTTTGCAATGGTTTGGTTATTTGCAAATTCCATTGGGTTGGTAAGAATTGTGCATTGTCTGGGAGGTTTTGTTCTACAAGTTTGTTTCTGAGAGCATAAAGCAATATGGTCTTTTTGTGAAATTGAAATTTGCAAAACCTAGTCCCATCATTCCATGAAAATGAGTAAGCCTAGCAAGTCAAGCATTAGGCTAGAAAGAAAAATCAAACAAAGGAGGGTCAAGAGGCCTAAACCCCAGGATGACATCCCTAAAATTAAGCCAGATATACCTAAGAAATCTATGAAGCTAGGGGCAAAGAAGAGAACTTTTGCCATATTCATGGAGGGTGAAGCCAGTAATACTTACAACTTGAGAAGTAGATTTGTTAATTGTGATCAGGGTAAGCTTGGTAAAATGTTCTTGAACCTGAACAGAGTGCAAAGAAGCGGGGAACTAAATTAGAGGAATTGACCAAGTCTAAGAAGAAAAGGAAGAAGGATAAGGACCACAAGGCTTATGATTCTCATATGGGGGAACCTAACATTGCCATGGAATATAAGGAAAATTATATGAGTGATAAGGCACAGGATGATCCAAAATATGCCCAATATCTTCTTACAATTGCAAGTCTAGAATACTCTGATGATGGCGAGATAAATTCTCCTATTTCAACAAAATCACAAAGGTTATGTGCATACTCTAATTCTGAAGATGATGAAGCATTGCAAAAATGGAGTCTTGGTTTGGAGTTTCTATCTTTTGAGGCTGATGTGGAAGAGGGGTTTTGATGTTGCTACAACGACAAAAGATTCCTTTTGGAAGGCGGGTAAATCTTCTTCAGTGAATGGAAAAGAGTTTTTGTCTTATATGTTTTCCCCCTCATCAAAAGATACAAATATAACCACCTGGGGAATTTTGAAATTGAAATGAAAATGTATGTCAAATGTAAAATGTGACTAAAATTGTAATTTGGATTGAAGCTTGTTGCTCCCATGTTTCTATAAATGGGAATTCTAGGCCAATTACAGAGGTCTTTTGATGGTTAAGGATTCGAGCTCATGTGAAGAGAAATTTTGTGAGTCAAGAACAAATGAATCTAGAATTCTATTGAGTCTTAGGTATGCATTGTTTTTTGTAATAAGCATAACAGTTTTACAGTAGCAACGACATATGAATGAGAATTGCAAATTTTGGAATAAATTCTCTCCTATATATTTTGTCTCTCAAATTATGAATAGAATGATCAAGGATATTTTTTTTGTCTTCAATTGCTTTGGTTTAATGTATGGTTTTATTTTTGCTTTAGTTCAAAGAACTAATTAAATGCTTTAATGAAATCATAGGTTTGTGAGATGAAATTCAAGGATTACCAAGTAGCTTTAAATTGTTTTTGGATATTATGAGTTGTGTATTGCAAAGCAATATATTAATAGCCTATAAATATTGAGTTTAATTGCTAATGTATTATAGTTTTTTACAATATATGAATCTGTTACTCATGGATAAAACACTAGTCTATTAGTTTGTTCATCTTTGAAGTCAATTGAGTCAATCTTATATGTTAGGGAACAAACTCATATTGAAAATTACCTACACACCATAAATTGTTGCAAAGTTGTATGAGAACCACCCATTCCTTGCTTTAGATAATAATTTGTTAAAGGATCATCCAAATTCTTGAAGAATTATGTCTATTTGCAGTCGGTAGGAATGTATCTGTTTATCACAATGTACATGATAAAATGGCACAAGAGTATCATCTGAACATTGTTAGGATCACCCTCCTGGGTTTCACAGAGCTCAAATATTAGAGGTCAAGCCTAGCAAGCTTGTACATATTTGTTGGCCAATCCTTGCCATTATTAACCATTGGATTATGGAAAATTCATAGATAATTACTGATATAATTAAGCTTTATTCTCAAAAAATAACCAACAGATTGGAAAATCTACTAGGGACAATCCATACAAAGTCTCTTATTCCATATCAAAATTATTAGAGTCCAACATTTTACAAATATAAGTTCATCCTTCAATCTAGCTTTGGTGTCAATGAGTTAATTCTCATGTGTTGCTCAGGATCAGATGTAATTCCTTTGAGCTTGCAAATTCTATCAAGATCTACCCATAAATCCATAAATATTTTCATAAATTCCCACTAAGTGTGGGTGGCAACTCTAAGATCTTTGCACCAGTGTGCATTATTTGAGGAAATCAAGAAAAATTAAGAATGAAGAATTTACTAAGAAGAGATGAGGCAAACCTGAGCTCATATGATGAAGCAACCTAATGAGAAGCTAGGATGAGAATTTCATAAGGCTCCAATATTGTTTGAAAAGAGTCAAGAATTGGGCGAATCTAAACATCTGGTTCAAATTTTGAAGTTTTAGACCTGGAAAGGGTTGTGTTGTAGAAAAAAAAGGGGGGATTTATGTGTGTTTCTACTATTTGAAAAGACCCAAAATGAAATTAATCTTTGAAAGAATTTAATATTATTGAAGTTTAGTCCTCTATGAAGAGAGGTGGCCACTCTACATGGAAATAACCTAATGAAATTGTGAAGACAATCTCAGATCTATAGATATTTTCAGTCAAGAAGGATAAGTTATGGCAACTGCAACATATCCAAGTATTCTTCATCATTCGGTTTTCAAGAAGCATAAACTTGTTATGAAACCCATTTTTGATAAGTCTGAAAAAAATTTTGGTTCCTTATTGAGTGAAACTAAGCACTAAGAAAGGGAATTCTAGTAATAATTCTATGTACTTCTAAGTAATAATTTGCAACCTTTATATTATGTTGGAGAAGTATGTTCTTGAAATCTTCCCATTAGAAAGATCTTAGATGCGGATGTATTTGAGTTATGCATTGTAATATTTTAAGGTCATGATGACAGATAGAAAAAGGGCAGTGATCAACTATAGAGTTGATGTTTGGAGTTTGTAAAGGGGTGTAAGAAAATGTACATCATCCACCTGTACATGCCTATGGGATATCAGATGTAAGCAAAGTGTGCAGCCCCTATCATGTCATCAAAGAAATTTCTCTATTGGAAGATACATACCATTAAATTTTAATGGTATTCAAGGTTTCCCAAACCTTGTTCCTAATGAAGTTAGGGAACACTTTCCAAAATTCAAAGGGAAAAGATCAAAATCAACATCTCAACATCTGCAAGAGTTTTCTAATTTGATGGGAGATTATGAGGTAGGTGATGAAGATGTTTTCATGAAGTTTTTTGTTCAATATTTGAAGGAAGATTCTAGAGATTGGATTTCATGTTTGTCGGTATGTTCTATCTCTTCATGGAATGAGTTCATGGCAACATTCATAGAACAGTTTGGTGAAAGAATTAATCCAAGTTCAGCAAGACAAAAACTTATGAATGTCTAGAAGGAAGAAGATGAGTTGGTTCCTGCTTTCAATCTCAAATTTTCAAAGGTAATAAGGGATATCCTAGAAAATATAAGACCAAATGATGTAGAGTGTTTGGTTGTATATTTGGGTGCATTTGATGAAGAAATGAGTTATTTTTTAAGAGATAAGGATCCTACAACACTTCATAATGCATATCAAATTGCCATGGATATTGAAAATAACTTGAAATATTCAATGATGAGGGGATACATGGCTGCAAGTGTTGGTTATCCTAGCACACCTCATGAAAATGGAATTCATGAATCAAACAATAGAAATGATTTTCAGGATGAGAATGCTTCAGTTGTTCCAATTTTTCCATCAGTACAACATACAAATCACAACGAACTACATGTTGAGCATCAACAAAATTTGAGCAGTGTTGATCTTGTGTCTTTTGTTCAAGAGTTGTCTAGTATGAAAAGGCACAAGGGAGAATCACCATATGATTTGTTCTCAAAGTTTTTAGATGCCTTGTTGAAGGTCCCCAAAAATTTCAGACTTGAGGATTCAATGTGCATTGATTTTTTTTGTGAAATCTACAAGCCAGTGTTGAGTACCTTGCCAAAGGACTTGAAGCCTCATGGTTTTGATCAGACACTTGATTGGATAAAGGTTGTCAAAGGAGCCCAATGTAAATATGCACAAAATTTGATGTCTCAAAATTCTAGTAACAGTTGTCCTATTGAGAAAATTCATAACACAATGCAAACAATTAAGAAGGATATATCAGAAAATGAACATCCATCTAGTTGTATGGATGAAGGTAATGATTGTGATCAACTCACAAGAAACATATATGTGGATCCATATATCAGTGATGAAGATAATGATACACTTGCAAGTGTTGTGGAGATCTCATTTCAAATCAGTGGTCATGATCTTGAAAATGAAACTTTAGGCATTCATTCTGAAATTTCTAAGTTTAGTTTATGTGGTGATGAATTTTCTTGTAATGAGGATCATGATGATAGTGAGGGGCCGATTATTTTTCTGAAGAGTATGAATGCTTCTATGATGATGATCTAGAAGATTTTTCTTCATATAAAGGATGTAGTGATATGAATGTTGATGAAGTTACTTGTTCACAAATAAATGAACAAGCTTCATTTGATGAATATCTAGAATGTAATTCGGGTTTTCCATCAATAGAGCATACAATTTTGTGAATGATGATGACTTTGAGGATAAAAATGTGTCTTCAGTATCCTAATCTTAAGCACAAGGTTAGAGATGATATGGATGTTGATGATGTTGACTATGAAGCTAGTGAACACGATTACATCTCTACTACTTATGATTGCTTATGTGATGCAGAGATGGAAATTATGTTTGTGTTGTATGAAGAGAATGTTGATGTGCATAACATTGGGAAATGTGTTGATTCAAATCTATATGTGAAGCCACAAGCTCGTGAAATTAATGGTGAGATGGAATATGCTTGATTTTTTGAAGAAGTGGACATGTTTTCATTTGATAAGGAATGCATTAATGTGGAAAAGAACAAAGATGCTTGTTCGATTGTTGAATGACATTCAGATTACAATGAATCCCCCACATTTGAGCCAACATTCCTATCAATTGATGATGCACACGAAGTTACCCGTGCACATGAGCGCTTTGCTGCTAACCCTATTAATTATGAATTATTTGAGCCATCCTTTGAAACATTTTGCATTGAGTTGAATGATGACTTGAAAAATGAATCAGACTATGTTAATGAACCTAAGATGATTGTATTTACCCACTTCTAGAATATTGATGATGCATATGACCTTCATTTTCATAACACCAAGGAGTGTTTTGATGTGGCCAAATTAGAATGCTTAGATGTATGCTCATGTTATGATTTCCAATTCAAAGAAGTTCCTGATTATTCACTTTCCCTTTTTAATGCACCTAGGGATTGTTTGCATAGTGTGTAACAAACTGTTTATGAAAGTTTTCAGTTTGATGTGAAAACTTAATTTAATGTCAAATTTTATGATGTCAATGGTCAAGTGGGCTATGGATGTTTTTAGTTTTCAATCCAAATGGATGAGCATTTAATAGAGCATGATAGTAAATTGAACAAGGTAAAGTATCACAATGATTATGGATTTCATTTAATGTCTGATTGTGGATTTCAGATTGACAGAATTAATGATGGCAATGGCAAGTTCAGATACATGGTAATGATGGTTAATGGCAATGCCACTAACAGGGTTAGTTGGTGGATAGTTCATGGCAATATTTTCAGACTTGGCCTAGTACAGAGAGTTGAAAGTAAAGTATTTGACAAAGGTAAGTATTGGTTCGATGTTATTGGGGGCGTGGGGCCACCAAATGAAGTTTGAAGAATAGTTTCAATATGACATAAAGGAGAAATAATCTAAAATTTCAGATGTAGGTTAAAATATTGTATGATAAAAAGATTTCTAAGAGGAAATTTGAAGTGGGGAGTATGGTATTGGTATGGAATGCAAGGTTTGAGGACAAGGGAAAGTATGGAAAATTTGATGCCTTGTGGTTAGGACCATATTTCATATCTAATACTCATGGTGAAAATTCATACTATCTGTAGAGCATAGCCAGTGAACTTCTTGAGCTGCCAGTACATGGATAGTTCTTGAAGCCATATTTCTCTTAACATATGCTCTTTTCCATGTAAATTGTATAGTCCTATAAATTTTGTATATATGTTGGTTTTCTTGGGTCTAGTCTTCTTTCCTTGTCCGTGCAAGTCCTTGGTTTTTGGTGTCCCTGTGCTTAGTTTTCTTCAACCATGAGATTTGAAATCTCACCATGCCTATGGGAGGCATCCATCCCTAGTCAGAGCCACTGGTGGAACCCTAAAAAAAATCACGTTCCATTGATATCAATGACCTTACTTGTGTGGTTCCTTGGTCTACCTGATGATCGAGTTTAGGGTAAATATGTTGAGTGTGGTTTTTTTTTACTCAACATTCTTTCCTTTTTTCTAAACCCTTGTTCTCTGGTATAGTCCCTCATTGACCTGCTATACTCGGTTCCCAGTCATGTTAGAAACAACTTGATTCATTAAAGTTCATGTTTTTATGGGCCCTTGTGCCTAGGCTTCCTTGCTTTCCTACTATCCAATATTAATTTTATTATTTGGGTCTAGCTTGATGTTATAATATTTTAATTTTTGGCATGTTTGACCTTTACTTCAGTTGCCAAAGTGGTCTTAAAAGTCTTAAAAATTAAGTCCCTTTGTGTCGTTGCACCTAGTTGGTACCCTTCTTAAAACAACTTATTATGCATGAGCTTTATAAAACCACTTAAGTCCTCACCCATTTCCTTTTATCACTCATCTCTCATTACCTTTTATTTGATTGCATCTTATTCATGATGCACGATGAGCCTTGAGTTTCCCTTATATCGATGAGATGCACAATATATTGCAAATTTCTTTTTAAATGTTTTCCTTGAATTCACGATGCGTGATGAGCCTTTCCCTTTGTATCACTCATCACATATCACCCATATGTTTCAAGTTTTAAATTAGCAATGCACAATGAAGTCCTTTGTTCCAATGTTGCATCATAGATATGAAATATTACTAAGGGGGATGCTTTCTCAGCCGTTGATCTTGTCATATGGACACGTGGTATGATCCTGACCTATTGCTAAAATTTCTCTATCACTAATGTGTTTTGACTATTGTAGAGCCAATCAGCGATGGATGACAGAACTATTGTGCCTTGTGCGTATCATGCCACCTAAGGACATTGTTGTTTCAAATGGATTTTAAAGAATATATTAGTGATGAGTGAGGAAATATTCGATGGAATATTCTTCCCATCATTGGGTCCTAATGCATTGTAGATTCGTCCAAGGGAGCTGAGATCAAAACAACGATGAGCAATGGTTTCAAAAAAAAAATGACAAATGAAAAGCATGAGGGTGAAGGAGAGCCATAGAGGAAATTTTTAATCTAGAGGATCAACGATTAGGATTCAAAATTGAGTGGCTAGTTGCCAATTTTCCCGTGTGAGATTTCTTTTGAACATTAATGGTGGACACGCTCCAATTATTCACCATAAAGAGGGGTTTCGGTCATTTTCTTTCACAATTGCAATTGTTGAGAGCTAAGGAATTGATCTAGAGCTAGAGAAGAAGGTGTGAAGAGATTGGGTGAATAGTTGCAGAGGCATTGAAGACAAATTTTCCTAGGTAAGCAGGTATCCACACCTCTTTGTGTCATATGTGCATAAATTAGCTAGTCTGGGGAATTGTTGAAAATTCTAAAAGCTTTAGATGCTTAGGGTTTGCAAGGGTTTGGTTATTTGCAAATTCCATTGGGTTGGTAAGAATTGTGTGTTGTTTGGGAGGGTTTTGTTCTGCAAGTTTATTTCTAAGAGAATAAACCAATAGGGCCTTTTTGTGAAATTGAAATTTACAAACCCTAGTCCCATCATATCGTGAAAATGAGTGAGCCTAGCGATTCAAGCATTAGGCCAGAAAGAAAACTCAAACAGAGGAGGGTCAAGAGGCCTAAACCCCAGGATGACATCCTAAAATTAAGCCAAATCTACCTAAGAAATTTGTGAAGCCAAGGGTAGAGTAGAGAACTTTTTCCATATTCATGGAGGGTGAAGCCAGGAATACGTACAACTTGAGAACTAGAGTTGTTAATTGTGATCAAGGTAAGCCTAGTAATATGTTCATGAAGGAAAAAAATGAAAAGAAGCAAGGAACTAAATCAAAGGAATTGAGAAATTCTAAGAAGAAAAGGAAGAAGGATAAGGACCATAAGGTGTATTATTCTCATATGGGGGGACCTGATGTTGCCATGGAATATGAGGAAATTTATATGAGTGATAAGGCATAGGATGATCCAGAATATGCCCAATATCTTCTTGCAATTGCAGGTCTAGAATACTCTGATGATGGCGAGATAAATTCTCTGGTTTCAACAAAATCATGAAGGTGACGTGTATACTCTAATTCTAAAGATGACGAATCATTGCAAAAATGAAGTCCCAATTTGAAGTTTTTATATTTTGAGGCTGACGTGGAGGAGAGCTTTTGATGCTGCTACAACAATGAAAGATGCCTTTTGGAAGGCAGGTAAATCTTCTTCAATGAATGGAAAAGAGTTTTTGTCTTATATGTTTTTCCCCTCATCAAAAGATGCAAATATAACCGCCTCGGGAATTTTGAAATTGAAATGCAAATATATGTCAAATGTAAAATGTGACTAAAATTGTAATTTGGCCCAAAGCTTGTTGCTCCCATGTTTCTATAAATGGGAATTTGAGGCAAATTACAGAGGTCTTTTGATGGTTAAGAATTTGAGCTCATGTGAAGAGCAATTTTGTAATTCAAGCACAAATGAATAAAATGTATTGAGTCTTAGGTATGCATTTTGTTTTGCAATACACATAACAGTTTTACAGTAGCAATGACATATGAATGAGAATTGCAAATTATGGAACAAATAATGTCCTATGTATTTTTTCTCTCAAATTATGAATATAATGATCAAGGATCTTTTGTTTGTATTCAATCACTTTGGTTGAATGTATATTTTTATTTCTGGTTTAGTTCAAAAAACTAATTAAATGCTTTAATGAAATCATAGGTTTGTGAGATGGAATTCAAGGATTACCAAGTAGTTTTTGTTTCTAGATATTATGAGTTGTGTATTGCAAAGCAATATATCAATAGCTTATAAATATTGAGTTTATTACATTTTGTTACAAATATGAATCTGTTACCCATGGATAAAACACTGGTCTATTACTTTGGTTATCTTTGAAGTCAATTGAGTCGGTCTTATCTGTCAGGGAACAAAATCATATTGAAAATTACCTACACACCATAAATTGTTGCAAATTTGTATGAGAACCACCCATTCCTTGCTTTAGATGATAATTTTTAAAGGATCAACCAAATTCTTGAAGAATTATGTCTATTTGTAGTTGGTAGGAATGTATCTATTTATCACAATGTACATGATAAGATGGCACAAGAGTATCATCTAAATATTGTCAGGATCACCCTCCTGGGTTTCACTGAACCCGAAGAGTAGAGGTCAAGCCTAGCAAGCTTGTACCTGTTCGTTGGCCAATCCTCACCATTATTAACCAGTGAATTGTGGTAGATTCATAGATAATGACTAAGATTAAGTTTGGTTCTCAAAAAATAACCAACAGGCTCTAAACCTTAAGTGTGTCTAAGGTTGTGGTGAGCAGTGACATAAAATAATTGATAAAATCCTACTCAAGTTTGTTAGAGTGGAGTCCTACATAAATCAATGAAGGAGATGCAAAATCCAAACCAAGAGAAAGTCAAATACTAAATGGAAATCATACACAACGAAATTGTCTCACTTAGGATAGTATGGTGATCAAAGTATGAAGGTGAGAACCCATTGAAGTCATCCTAATATGCTTGAGAGGTGCCAAAAAAATTCACAAACCATAGATTCCAACTTATTCTTCAATTTCTTCAAGCTTCAATCATCATAATATTCTCTACATAAATATGAAAACTTGTTCATAAATTTGTAGATATATATGTCAATTTTGGTAGAGCTTTGTTGTAATTTAATTGTTCACATGTTTATGTAATAATTTTTCATATTTAAATAGGGAAACATAGGAATAACCTTAGGTGTAGGATGACACATTTAAATTTAAATTTCAGGAATATTTTACCACCCAAATGTTTAATTTGAGATCACGTCATGCAAGACAAAGGTCGACCCTAACATGTGACCTGCTTTTTGGGAAAAATGGCACTATTAAGTCACCCAACGCCCATGTCAATGTGTTTTATTCTCGTCAAAGCATGGATCTCAAGTTTAGGGTTTTCTAACCTAGGACTTAACCTAAATCTAAGTGTTTATCAGACTTCTAAGGGCATAAGGTTATCAGAATATGTTTTAGGGTAGTATTAACATATTCTCTTGAGTTGGAAGGTGAGGTCAAGGATAAGAAGTGGTCCTAAAATGAACTAGATGAGTGGATTCCCAAAGTGGACACCAAATAGAGTGTGAAATTGTGCTTTCACCATCAGGGAGAACAATTTACGACACTACATTTAGCCCCCACTTTAGCAGTGTATGGCACTACATGCATATGAAAGATAAAGTAAATGAAAGTAAATTATAAAGCATGTAAAAGGGTACCCAACGGATTCTATAGAGAATGCATAAAATTTCTAGGTGAGAGAACAAAGACCCCAACTTAGTAACCTATAAAACCATAGCATTAGGAACCACATCCTACAAAACCAACTTGTCAAAAATTCAAAATCATCCTGTAGACAAAAAAAATGTGTTAGTCCAAAAACTTCTAAGGAAAATGAAATTTGAGGGTAGATATATGCCCCCCCTATTTTTCTTGCTTTATGGATGTAGAAATAGGGTGGCGATCTTTCCACTTCGAACTTTTAGGGTTTTGATGAGAATTCATTTGGTAGGGTCTTTTAACAAGATAACACCAAAATAAAATAAATTTGGGAGGAACAATGGTGAAACCAAGATTCCAACACAATAGATGATTTGAAGAGAAGGGAATCGTAAAACATGTGTTTTTTGTTCATTTTTACTATAAATAGTACAATATTTTAACCTTTTTAGTGTTCATTTTGAATTTTTAGTTTTGAGAGCATTTTGAGTGGATTCAAGTAGCCCTAGGAGTAAAGATTCCATAATGACAACCATACCATGTGCCTAAGTTGTAGGCCTTGAGAGTCTGCATCATGCAAGGAGTGCAAGCTCAAGAGGTGAGTGGTACCTTCACTTTCCTAA
This sequence comes from Sequoia sempervirens, assembly GCA_007258455.2. NCBI lineage: Eukaryota > Viridiplantae > Streptophyta > Pinopsida > Cupressales > Cupressaceae > Sequoia > Sequoia sempervirens. The sequence goes on along the minus strand of VDFB02010734.1, from coordinate 134,222 downwards.
CATTTAGTGGTTCATTTTTAATGTTTAGGGGTGAATTTACAAATTTGGGGTGCATGTGTCCAAACAAGAAGTTTCCAGGAGCTAAAACATATAAGTAATTTACTAGAATGTGAAAACACAATGTGAAAACACAAAAAAATGAATAAAATGTACTTGGAGAGAAATCTGGAAAAAGTGCATGGATGGTTGTGAAGAGCTCTAAAATAAGGTCCTAACACCACTAGAATTGTGGAAAATAGAGAAATAGGTCAAATTTTATGAGCTCAGGTGTGAAAAAAACACCTCTAAATTCAATAGGTTGTAGAATGCATCAACAAACAAAGTGGTGATGAGACCCACACCACTAGAAAGTTGATAAAACTAGTTTTTCGATGATATCTTGTTCACCAAATTTTGATATTTATGTCTAAGTTATGGCCAAAAGAAAAAAAATATTTCCTTTAGGGCCAAAGGAGGCTGGGAAGGGGCCTTACTGACTTGTCATACCGTTGATGTTAGCATGACATCATGCTGATGTTTACAGAATATTTTGGGTAATATTCCCCAACTACTGAAAAAAATCCAATTCCCCTACAAAAAATGGCGATGGAATATGCTACAAAAAGCCTAGATTATTCTGCAAAGTTTTTTGAAAAAGTCAAAAAATAGGTGCCAAAACTTAGAGGTTGTTGTTGGGTACAGGTTGCCAAATAGCCTAAAGTTGTCATCGGTTGGGATTTTGAAGGTCATTGGGTGGCTTGAAGTCACTGTCGGTCAGGGTTTTGAACCCCACGTGAAGCCAGGGGTGGGCTCGTAGGGACCTGGGATAGCAAGTACCCTGCAAGTACCATAATAAATTGCAGCCCCAATAAATTTAACCCTGCACCTTCTTTGAATTATTTTTTTAATTTTTATAAAAAAAAAATTAAATACATTTTTTTTAAAACTGATTGAAAAAAAAATTTATTAAAAAATCATCATACTTGGTTGTACAAAGGTCGAACAACCCCTGTATAACTTTTTTGCCTCTAAAGCACCTGATGGGTAATATGGGTGAATTTATAGTCAAAATTAGTCGAATCAACCTCCTGAAAGCAACAATGAGGTCCTTTTATGCCAAAATGTACCTCAAAATTGCCCCTCAAAAAATTGTAAAAAAAATAATGGAGATTCCAATTTTGAAGCCTATAACCTTGGTTAAAGAAAACCCTCATAAATTGAGAAGGGGTTCATTGAAACCATGCTCTAATACCATGTTAGAATTTTTTGAATAACATAACATGCAAGATTAAACAACAAACAAAGAAACCTTCCACACAAGAGATCTACAAATAAAGAATTGCTATATCCTCAGCAAGAAAAAGCTATGAAATGAACCTCCAAAATCTTCAAGGAGATCAAGAGTTCTCAAAGGTTATTAAAAGGTTATCAGAAGGTTATGCTAATATAATGAGGGTTGAGTGTTATATAGGAGCAACCCTAAATGATAAAGGGATTAGATTGTGACAAGTGCCAGTGTCACATGTGATGAGACATAATGATGTAATAATAGCTTGCTTCAGTTAACATAAAAAAACACTCCTAAGTTTAGCTTAAGTGAATGAAATCAAGTAGACTAATAATCAATTAAATATTGATTAATTATTAGCTAATGCATGATTATTCTAATAGTAGACATGTGCAAAATATGGAAGCACACACAAGGCACAAGAACTTCTTTACAAGACATCTCAAAGAGACGTGATCTAATAAATTGGAATGGTTGCAGAATATGCACAAAATGGATTTAATGAAAAGGCCTTAGAAGCTTTTAAGAAAATGCAATTGGTAGGTGTAAGGCCTAACTCCACAACTTTTACTAGAATCCTCCCATCCTATACCAAATTAGGAGCTTTAGAATAGGGTATCAACATCCATCAAAACATAATCAAAAGTAATTTTTTATCAAATGTTATAGTTGCATTTGCCTTGATAGACATGTATGAAAAATTTGAAAGTATACATGAGGCATGTGAACTATTTGACAAGTTGTCTCAAAGAAATGTGATGTCATGAAACACTATGATTGCAAAATATGTTTGAAATGGCTTTTGCAAGATGCTTTCAAAGCTCTTTTTAGTAATGAAACACTCTAGAATTGTTATGTAAGCTTTACTTGTGTTTTACTAGCATCTAGCCAAAAAGGTTTTATGGTTCATGGTTGTAAATAATTCAATGCTATGTGTGACTCTTATTGCATTACAACTATGGTGTATCTTATGTGTTCATGATTGTCCTTCTTGGCCATCCTAGCTATGTTGTTAACTCTACCATCAAAATGTCAATTAAGTCTATGGTAGTTGTGTGGACATATTTTATTGGTGCATATATAAAGCTCATAAGAATGTGAGAATATATGATTTACAAGGAATTTTTTTTTGTTTTGGATCCTAAAAATTATGCAACTTACATTATTTTGTAAAACACCTATGCAAAGGGCGGCAGGTAGGATGAGTTTCAAATGCTAAGAAGATTGATGAACTATAAAGAAAATAAAAAATACTTGGATGTAGTTGGATTCAAGGTTATAAAAAGACACATGAGTTTTGTAGGTGACAAGTCACGCCTGCAAACATAGGAGATATATACAAAGTAGGAGAAATTATCTTGGAAGATGAAGGAAACATGGTATTTTCTAGATCGAAGCCTTGTACTAAATGATTTGGAGAAAAAATAATTACTCCTCTACCACCATAGTGAGAAGATGGAAATTGCATTTGGATTGTTGCAATTGCCAATTGCAACTGAATTTATCTCGAAATTATTGCAAAGAAAATTGTTACGAGAGATGTGAATTGGTTCCATCATTTTCAACAATGTTCTTGTGGAGATTATTGTTGATCTTCAATGAAGTAATCTATAAGCAAAGGTTTGCACTATAAAAAGGTGTACCATGTTTTTGATAATATAAGCAGGGAAGGGCCTTGATCCTATGGAACAATAGCAGATCAAAAAAAGATACCAAGGTGGGAAACAACACCACCATCCAAACCAAAAAATAGCATGATAATGGCACGCAGGCTCATATTTAAAACCATCGCTATAGTCCAGCCCATAATTATCAAAAACAAAAAGTTACTACCAACAAAATTTAAGCTACGAAGACCATTGATTAAGTCCATAGTATACCAGGTGGTATTCCACCAGATCTTAAAGATAAAATACGAATAGTCCCAGATATTGATAAAAAAAAAAAAAACCCATCAAAAGTAGGAAAAACAACAACCCAAGCCATTAGCTAGCCTTCCTTAATAGGCCCCCATACTCCCCTAGGAGAGCCACATACTCACGCCAATCAGGTCCCTCTATTTCATCCAGTAGTTTGAGGGAGTCAGCCTTTCCTTGCTTCTTTAGTTTTTTGCTAATCTTTGCTTCTCCTGAGGCTGCTCCCAGCATCGCATGTCTCATCAGCCTATTGGAGAATCTCATCAGGGTCACCAGAGCCTTTTTCATATCCTCAAATTGGACCTATAAAAAGGTTAGCCTACTTTTCAGAAAATCAATACTCAAATCTTCAAAATTATTCTCCCGACCAAAGAGCCCAACATCCTCATCAATCCCAGTTCCATTCTTTTCTCCAGACATCTCACTTTGCTCCTCCTCTTCCTCATCTTTTTCTTCCTCCAATTCATCTTCTCCCATATCATAAGCAATTTCCTCAAAGTCAAAATCCTCAAAATCGTCATCATCCTGAGCCTCAAATTCCTCATAAGCCGGGATATCCTCCACATCAACAGTCAATTTTTCTTTCCCTTTTTTCTCTTTTGAGGCTGCTTTCACCAGCCATGCTAACCTCCTTTCACCACTCCTACCACTCCCTTGACCCTAAAATTTCTCCTTGACCTCTTCCTTTTGATTCACATCCTTCATAATATGAATAACATTAGAAGGGTTGACCTCTTTTCTAGGTTTCTTGGCTTTAGGGAGTTCGAGCAGGAGGGGAGAGTGTTTTATTTTTTTAGGGGTAGCTCTAGCAAGCAACAAGTCCACATTTTTTTAGTCCTCACTTTTTTGGGAGCGAGGGGTAGAAGGGTTTGATGCATTAGCCACCAGAGAGGAGCTCTCAGCAGGGATAAGCAAACGTCTCCCAATAACAACAAGAGGGTTGCGAGGAGGATGGTCAACAACCATAGGTTCATCAACTTCAGGGTTTTCCACCCTCCAAGACTCAACATTTTCCTCATCAGAGGGATCCAAGTTCTCCTCTCTAGCATTCAGAGGATTACCATGGGGATTTTGGGAAAGGACAAATTTGTACAAAGTAAGCATTAAGCCCTAGTGAAGCGGCGAGTTAGCACCTTTCTCAATATTCAATTGCATGGAGGACAAAAGGTAAAATGGCAGGTTAATGCGTTCCCCATGTCTAATGTGGTTTAAAATAGGAAAATGATAAGCATGAATAGACATATAATGACCTTCTAGAGTGAAATATCGCATAACAAACAGACTCACAAGGGAGAAAGGAGGAGGAAGTTTGAGTCTGACATACCCATTTTGAAACCATTTGATATTTTCCCCATGGTGCAAAAAATTATCCACAAAATGTTGATAATCAGCTCCACTCTTTTTGGCAACCTTCAGACCAGAATTTTGTAGCCCCATGGCCTTTGCTATAAAATGAGAAATAATCTCAAATTTCACAACACCAATAAAAATGCAGCCTCTCCTCCAAGAGTTTGTAAACTTCACCGTTAAATTTTCATTATAACCTTTAAGGGATTGGAAGAAGGAAGCCATTCCTGCATTTTCAAAAATTCTCCAGAGGTCGACATTTTGCTTCAGTGCCTGGTAGTTGGGCAGTTCGGTTCTTTTCCTCGGGCCTCCCATCTTGCTCTTTTGTAAATTCCTTTGCAGAGACTGGCTAGATTTAATACTCTCCTCGACACCCAAATCTCTTCCTAGACCAAAACCAGCATTCAAAACCCAAGCTAAAAAGTAGCTCACAAAAGAGTTGCAATTCAGGATGTTTCTTCTTAGGGACGATAGCCTCACATTTCTCGGAGCTGAAAAGGCATTATAATTTTTGCAAGCAATAACATCCGTAATTAAAATCTTGCCATTTTCCTCTATAGAAATTCCTGAATAACTATCAAAGGGAAAATTAGCCCACATTGAAAAGACAGCCTTTAAGAGAACTATAATCGGCATGTGATTATTGATCAAATTCTTTAACAGGAAATTAATGAGAAAATATACCTGAAGGATCCTCCTATGTACGCATGTACCACTTAAGCCATCATTGTTAGGAAATCTTGATAGCGCCACAATGTACTCTTCCATTCCGCCACCAACCAACTTTTCAAATATTTGTTTGATATGCATTTTCAAACTTTTCTTTGAGTATGATATCTCTAAGAGGCTGCAGCATGTTCCCATTGGTCCACCTAGTCCAACCCCTACACTCCAATGCCACATTGGCCGCACAGTTTGTTGATTAATTTTAACAAACCAAGCAGGCCTTAGCAAATATCTATGAGTCTGTCAAACTCAATTCTCGAATACCTTCTAGAAGAGTGGCCAACAAATGAGATAAAGTGTATATTTCTTTATCTCCTACACTTCAGGTTCTGCCAGACCCGGGAGGGTGTTCCCACAATGCCAAATAGATAACTCATTTCAACGATTTACACATACATTGTAAATCAAGGCAAACAGATTCTCATTTATTGCAAATAAGATGAAACCAATCACAAAGGTGGAAATTCTTTGGGTTAATTATGCATCTTAAGCTGAGAATGCAAAACAACAACAAACAACAAGCGGGTTAATGATTATTTTAAAAGATTTCTCTTAAGTAGAAGAACTGAAACCCCAAGAAAGGTTAAATGGGTTAAAGATTAGTGTCATTATCTATGGGTGAGGAGTCTACACAAATTGAAACATAAGGTGTGTTTAATTTTGAGCAATTATGATCCAGTGATATCACCTTGCAATTCACAAATCAATGACTGAATACTAAAGACTACTTATCAAATCCAAGTGACTTCATACAAGAACCCACGATCTAATTCAAGCATTTTAACTCATTCCATGAACAAGAGCCAAAACCAGATTGCATATCAAAGCATAACACGATGACAATTAATGAAATGATCGTTGATCAATATTTTCATTAATAATTCTGATACAAAACCAAAAGGAGAGACTAAAGACTCAAAAAATCTCCATTATCATTCAAATATACTTAGAAAGCATACATTTAACTAAATTTACTGTCTAGACTCAAAACATTAGATAAAGACTTAACATATCTACTCTATGTTTTTCTAATTCTCTCAATGTATCTCCAAAATTTCAACAAAAGATCCGCACAAATGGCCTTGAATTCCCTTTTATAGAATAAGGGAGAAAAAACAAGCCTCAGGCCAAGTGTACACATGTCAATATTGAATTGGACCACTAGAAGGTATATTCCAAATTCAATTATAGTTGCAATCGTCAAAAATGGAGGGAATACACATAAGACAAAGAATATTTACATTTGCAATAGAGAGCAACTTTGCCTTTTCAAAAACATATCAAAAGTAGCGCATCCAATTCATTGAGAAAATGACAAAATGATGTAGACCATAGATGAGTCAACATCTCAATCAGCATCCTAGATCATCAACAACTAATCTAATTTTCTGTGAAACATATGTTTTAACTTTGTAATCTCAAAGGCAAAACCTGTACAATACATGACCAAGTATATGTTTCACAAACCAATCTTGCCAACATATAACCTTCCCCATTCTTCGTACTCTTCCTCAGATGGCCAATCAAAATCCATTATTTTGTCCATGGCCTTCCTATAAGGGGAATACTTGGTTACAATTGCATTGTATTCCCTGTCGAAATCCTCTAGAAAGATGACAAGAAATGTTAACCTCCCCAGGGTGTTATTGAAGACATCAATATTAACTTCTTTTCAAATTTCACCAACTTGGGAATCAATAACCTCATCCAGTTCCCTCTTTCATGTTTGTAATGGTTTCACTTCATAATTTGTAACCTCAATATCTGGTAGTGGTGCTAAATCAATGTGATTGTATTGAGATAATAATTCTATTATCTTTTGCTCAAGTGGGGCTGCATATCCCTAAAACTTATGCTCGCTCAACTCACACACAAAATCATAAACTGGAAGCACTAGAGGGTACTTATCTTCATGTTGGCCAAATCCCACTAAAATCAACTTCAATCTCTCAGCTCTTGGGACCCATTTATTCAAGGTTAGTATAGCCAACATTTTATCCTTTTGAGATGGCCTCATTGCATGCACCATCAAAGCATAGTTGTCATGCACACTATTGAGTCTTTCTTGAATCTTCTTATTTAAATGTTTTAAGGAAGTACCGACAACCTTTGATATGTTCTCATACATTGCATCTTGATCTTTCTCTTGCAACTTCTTATATACCTCAATTTGTAGAAGCAGTTGATCTCTGTCAGATGAACTAGAGTTTGGTCTACTTATTTCTTCCTATGCAATTGATTCTTGTCTTTGTTTATATGGTAGTATTGCTAGAGCCTGGCTGTGAAGTGAGTGTTGCACAAATGTCATTGGAGACACTGAAGGTGGGTGGCTTGAGCTAGGTTGGCCCCGTTCCTTTTTTACTTTCTCTCTTTGTTTATAGAATGCTAGTTCAGTTTCTAATGTAGCCACTCTCTATTGGTTGTTGTCATAATCATTCAAGAGTTCACTATACTTAACTCTGAGATTATCTTTTTCCAAGGTAAGACCCTCAACAGTTGACTGGGTAAACCTGACAACATTAACAACCATGTCTGCAGCTTCCAACGCTGGAGTATCAACAACTCTTTTTACAAGCAGTTGTCCACTAAGCTCTGATGGCTCGGTTAAGACTGGTTTCCTAGATGCCGGAGATAATGACCATATCGCCAATGCATCCCAATCTTCACTAAAAGCTAAACCTCGAAGTTCCATTTCCAACTCTTCTTATGTTTTTACAAGAGGTCTTTCAACCCTTCTAATCGCATCTAAAACAATGGCATCAACAATATTCCACTCTGGCAATAGCAATACACCACTCTTCTTTACAAGTTCTCTGCCTTGCTAGGCATTAATCTTTTTGAACTCATCTTTCATAATGCTTCTTACATTCGCCTCAATGACACTTTCAGGTGATTCAGGGTGCATGCTTCTTTCAATAGCCACCTTCTCTACATAATCTGCAATCTTGGTTTTCCACCAGAAGTCTTGAAATGCAGAGGTTTCAATGAATGAGTCATCCTCCATAAATTATTTGTTGGCCTCTACCCTCATGTCATCTACAATATTCAATCCACAAATGTCAAGCTTCCCTAGTCTAAGGATGCTCTGTCCTGAGCTTGAAGCAATTTCTCTTTCATGAGGAGGCATTCCTATTTGCATTTCCTCAAGGGTGACAAAGATATCATCTTCATCAGTGTCAGAATAATCAACCACTCCTTTTATTTCAGTTCTTTGCTTCTTCTGAGGTGGCTACTCATGAGGGACATAACTTTCAGGAGGTGAATCAATATCAATTACAGATAAAGAGGCCTGTGGAGGGGAAGTTGGCACTGCACTCTTGGGAGAGTCTACCTTTGGTTCTTCAGAGGCAACAAGGGCCACTAAGCTTCTTTCCTCACTCACCATTTTCTTTCTCCTAGAATAAATCATCAACTGTTTGGGTGGTTGATATGTAGGTCTTTCTTCTAATGTCACCTCAACACTTTCTTCAACCACCATGGCATTTCCTTTATCATGGATCTCCCGCTACTCTTTCAAAACACCAACAACATTCTCAAAATTGTCTATGACATACATGGCCCTACTGAAATCACCATGTATATTTGGCAAAGGATCATATTGAGGATTATTCTTCTTCTTAGCTTCCACCATCTTTCCATTTGGCTTTTCTTTCATCTTCTTCCTCAAAGTTGAAGAAATTGTTGATAATATCCTCAGGGTAATCAAAATCATGTACAAAGACATCCATTTTCTTATCTACTTTGAGTTTACTGATGAAGCCTTCAGGCTCATGATTCCTCGGGTCACAGTCATCAGTTCATAAGGAGTTAGCAGATGTTCTAGTTCCTTCATTGTCCCTTTTGTCACAATGTAATTTGGAAATACTGTCCACTCTGGGAAGAATGATCCCTTCCTTGTTGATTCAAGTAGATGTGTTTCCTGTGCATCTCCCAACTACCTCATGATCTCAAGGAAACCTATTCTCAAAGGAACATCTACAAGAAAAACACATGGGCCCAAACCACTACCATATATCCTGAAAATTGTCTTATCATGATACAAAATCAAATCTCCCCAATTATGACTCAAATTTAAACCTGGCCTTAACTCTCTAGGTCTCAAGAACTCATGGATTTCCTTGGGAATCCTAGGTGGTTCATATACCAAGGCCCTCCTTATCCTAGATGCAAAATAATTTCTGAACATTACAAAGTTGTACCTCTTATCATCTTTATCCAAGATATGGGTCCAACACTGAACAGGTAAGTCGACACCATCCCTTTTCCTTTCCAATGTAATCTTCTTCTCAAAGGATTTTTGTCCCTTATACAGGAACTTATGCATTAACAATGAGTATGACCAGAACTTCACCCATTGTTTTCTTCCTTGCAACTCAACTAAGCCTTCATGGATGTGATCAGCCAGATAGGTTGCATAATCATAAACAATACTGTACGGTGGGTGTTGCATATGTGTGGCTAGGTAGCTATACTCCTTTTGCAATGTGTTAGGTGGGTCGATACCCACAATTTGGTAAAAAGAGTATACAGTCTTTCTGAAATAACTAGAAAAATAGCTCATTGGGAAAGGTTCGAGCTCTCTGTCATCAATTTTAACCTTCCTTCGTTGTTTCCCAGTTCCAATCACTGCAGTATGTAGAGGAAAAAAATTTAACCTAATGAATACCGTGGTTTTTTTATACTCTTCTCTGATTGTATCCATATCCAAAGGAAGCATATTTGAATTCCTTTCATGCAAGTCAAAAACCTTTTCAATTTCTTCACTAGTTATTTTTACCATAACCACCCCATCATATGCTCTGGCTGCCCTAGAAACTAGATCATACTTTGATGCGATATCTTTCAAGAGGTCCACATCCATGTACACATTGGGAACAACCAATTTCCCCATATTCAAATACCATGGGTTACTAAAAGGAGACCCAAGGTTTCTATTTCTGAACCAATGTTGAAACATTTTCCATCCTATGTAGGGTACCTCGGCATCCTTGATGAAGCAATATTTATCTATCAAACCCTCCTTCACAATAGGGCCACAAAATAGGACCCTTCCCTCTAGTTTCCTATTTGTAGACTGGGGAAGCTGATCAATTACATCTCACAAAAGGGTTCTAGACTGGGTAGAGGAAGAAGCACCTTGAATTTTGGGAGCGATGGGCTTGGATATGTAAGAGTTCTTTCAAAGGAATTTTAACTACTCAACTCCTAATTGCAATTTATGACTCAGGACGAGGGCTAAATCTGGGGAATTTATAGGGCTACGACTTTTAAAAGAAAATATTAACCCTAATTTTAAAATAGTGAAAGCATTTTAATGATTAAACACAATTGTTTTAAAATAAATTAAAAGCAAGCCCTAACTCAGAAAATTGAAAAGGCACAAAATTGCATTTACGGTACTTACTGTTTTCAACCGTGACAAACCCTAATGCCGACCCAGATAATTTCTACAATTTGCTTCTTAGCTCCTTGTATTGCCTTGGACACGTCTTCAAATCTCAGATAAGCAAGTGTTAGCTGCAAACAAATTTTTAAGGGAATTGAATAGGCGTACGATCCATCTCCACCATTAATATTCATTTGCGCGAAGGAAAACAATTGCAATGGGCGTACTTGCATTTTTGAATACATGTCGTCAATCCACAACTAAGATGGGCGTCTCGAATGACTCATATTGAGTCAAACTCATTTGAATTTGCAACACCATTCCAGCTTGGATGAACAACCAATAGGAAATTGTTGATAGGGCTCTCCCTGTGTACGAGAGGGTCCCACCCACTAGTAGCTATAGATGACACATGGTAACATCTCACAGGTCTCACCATTTTTAAAGAACCTGTATCTTTCCTCTACAAGCTAACGGGGAATGACTGCGATCATTTCTCTTTGCTCGCTTAGCACTATCGATCTCCAAGTCCTGGGTGTTAGGATGGGACATATTGGTCGAGCCCACATACACGTGGTGTTGTTTCACTAACCCCATAGCAATTAAACGAAATTTGCTTCAAACGGACGAGCCAATGGGGATGGTCTAGATTGAGTCACGTGATCTCGTGATCATCCAACCTGCACGAACATAGAACAATTAATCTTAAAAAGGGGGCCTTGACTAGGCCAACGAGACTTTACCCCTTGGGAATTCATGAATTAAGCGTAAGTCATTTGTATGCAAAGATTAAAGGTCGACTTTGGGAATATTCAAGACATCATGCGATCGGGATAACCGAACAGCTCAAAATGAAGGGGTCGGTAAGAAACATAAAACCATGACTCAAGAGGCAACTCATATTATTGGTAACTGGACCAACAAGTCAATGCAAAAATACTAGAACATTTGAAGACCATAAGGGGATTTTGAATGACAAGTTTATTCAAGTAAAACCCTAAACCCTGTGTGTAATCAACATACAATTTTGATATTGAGGACAAAAGACCTCAAAATATCAAGGATTTTTTGGGGGTCTAACAAAGTCAGCCGCACAATTCCCTTCCCTATACACATGTAGGACTCGACAAATAGTAAAGTGATTTTTAATAACTTTACATCTATCGATAATGTTTTTAATTTCCTAAGGGGAAGTTACAACATCATTTAAAATATCCATAATAAGTTTTGAGTCCCCTCAATGATAACATTTCTGAACCCCAACTCCTTTAAGAATTTGAAACCTCCAAAAGCAGCCATGGCTTCAACTTTGTTGTTTGAACAGATTCCAAGGTTCACACCATAAGCCATTATGCAATCACCATTCTGGTTTCTCACCAGGCCACCAGCTCCAACCTGACCTAGATTGCCTTTAGAACAACCGTCAAAATTGCATTTCACCCAATCTTTCATAGGAGGACACCAGACAATACCCAACCTTTTAAGCATCTTAGACTAGTTCAGATTGGTTAGGTCTCTACTAATACCCAAATTTTGTTTTATTCTCATCTCCTTATAGTTTGGCCAGGAGTTGGAAAAGTTGAGTTTGATTACATCCATATTTTCCTTAATTTGTGTTCTAACAATTTGAAACACCTCCTCACTGCTTCTCTCCACCTCTCTAAAAATTTTGTTGTTTCTCTCCTTCCAAATCCCCCAAGTAACAAAGGGGGGAACTTGATGCCATAGATGCATCATGACATTGTGGGAGAAAGGACAGTTAGACCAACCTTCAATAAATAGCTTCATTAAGTTAGGAAAAACCCAATCCGAAGACAACAACTGCAAGACCTTAGACCACACTTCCCTCGCATAATTGCAATGGAAGAACATATGAGTTATTGATTCTTCCTCCTGGTTACAAAGAGAACACCAATTAATGAGATGGAAACCTCTCTTTACTAGGTTATCAATGGTAAGGATATTGCCATGTGCCACCAACCACCAGAAGCAGTTTATTTTAGGGATCAGATTCTTAAGCCACACCACTTTCTAGAAGGAACTAGGAACAACATCCTGGGACCTCACCAAGTCTTCATAGGTCCTTCTAACAAATAAACAACTAGAGGGGTTGCTTTTCCAAAGATATTCATCCTCCCTTCCCCTATCAAACCATTTTGCCTCCCCAATTAAATTACGCAAATTGATGAGGAGAGGAGCCCAATTCACTTGTCTTTGACCCCTCAGATTATTTCTCCTTAAGAAGGCATCAAAATCCTTCCATTTAGGTTCCTCCCCTTCCCAATTTATGTATTCACTTACCTTTGTGCCAAAAATTCTGTGAAGGTTGCACTTTAAGGGATTCAATTCCTCATTAGCAGACATGGTGGCATTCTCTATCCAAGGGTCCTTCCAAAAGTCCGTGTTAACTCCATTCCCTATTCTCTTCCTTGCCCCCAAATTTAGCACATTCCTTAATCTGGTTAGGTGGTTCCATAGGGTAGAGCCAGAAGGGAGATCCATTTGAGATAGAAAGCAGCCAAAGTTCTTGTTTCTTAGGTACTTAGCTTGGAAGATTTTGACCCAATCTTTTGAGCCTTCCAGCAGGTTCCAACCAATTTTAGTAGTTAAGGCTTTGTTTAGCATATGAATTCTTCTCATCCCTAACACCCCGCACCTTTTAGGCCTGGAAATTTTACCCCAACTGACAAGAGAAAGTTTGTTCTTTTCCTCTATTCCTGACCACAAGAATTTCCTTTGAATCTATTCTATCTTCTCCCCTATATGAGCAAGAATTTTAATCAAGGAAAGGTAATACACTGGAATATTCTGAAGAGAGGCTTTTAGGAGTTGGGTCTTACCAACAAAACTCAACAACCTCCCCTTCCATCCAGCCAATTTATGTTGAATCCTTTCTAATAACTTACTCCAGTAATTATTTTTTAACCTCTTGGAAAACAAAGGAAGCCCCAAGTAACTATCTGGAAACTCGGCTTCTTGACACCCCATAATTCTTTTCACTCTATCCCTTATCTATTGATCAGTGTTGAAGAAGTAAACTTTTCTTTTCTTATAGTTAATGCACTGACCAAAAACTTTAGCATAATCATTAAGAATCTGTTTCCAAGCACCTGCTTCCCCCACCAAAGCATCCCAAAACAATACGGTATCATCAAAATTTTTTTTATGGGACTCAAGCCTGAGAGAAGTAGCAGCCTTAATACCTTTAAGAGCTTGCAAATCCACCAACCTTTGAATATTTCTTCCCAAGGCTTCAACAACAATAATAAACAAGTAGGGAGAAAGGGGGTCCCCCTGCCTAAGACCACGCCCACAAGAGAAGAAGCCCTGGGGAACACCATTAACCAAAACAGAGTACATAGGAGGTAACACAAGTTGTAATAATCTTTAAGAACCTACCATCTATCCCAAACTTCTTAAGAACAACAAAAAGAAAAGGCTAGGAAACCTTATCATAGGATTTTGAGATGTCAATTTTAAAGGCCATTCCAGGCTTTTTTGAATGCTCCATGGAGTGGATTATCTCATGAGTCAAAATAACTGCATCAAGAATGTTTCTACCTTCAACAAAACCTTTTTGATTAGGAGCTATCATTTTACCTAACACCAGTTTAAGTCTAAAAACCAAAATTTTAGAGAAAATTTTCTACATAGTATTATAGAGGCTAATAGGCCTAAAGTCTTTCATTGTAGAGGCATCAACAGATTTAGGGATAAGAGCTATAAAAGTAGCATTTAGATTGCTTAACAACCTTCCCGACCTAAAAAAGTCTCTTGCATCATTAAAGAGATCATCTTTAACAATTTCCCAGTAAGTTTGAAAAAAAAAAGGGAAAGCCATCAGGACCAGGGGCTTTAAGGACTCCAAAGGAAAAGAAAACCTTTTTGACTTCTTCCAGAGAAACATTATTTGTCATCATCTTAATATCTAACTCAAAGACAACATTAGGGATAACATTAAGAAAATAAACATTAATCTGGGGGTCATTGACAGGGTTTAAAAGGTAGCAGGAGAAAAAATTTACAGCTTCCCTGGCAATCTCTCTTTCATTAGTAACAATAGAGCCATCCTGTTTAACCAAAGATCTAATTCTATTTCGGCTTTTGTGTTTGAGAGTAGATTGGTGGAAAAAATTGGTATTATTGTCCCCTTCAGTCAACCATTGAACCCTTGACTTCTGTTTCCAAAATATTTCCTCCTTTTTATTGCATTTGTACCATTGGGATCTCAACTCTCTTTCCTTCACACAAGTCTCTTCATTTGCCAAACTAGACTCCATATTGTCCTGAATTTCTTTTAAAAAATTTTCCCAAAGCATTTTTTAACTCAAAAATGTTACCAAAGGTTAACTTATTCCACCCCTTAACCCTTTGCTTAACATGGTGAAGTTTTTTCAGCCAAACAGTAAATAGGGGTTCCAAGGATGGGTTCCTCCCACCATGATTGAACTAAAGCAGAAAAATCCAGATGAGTACACCATGTAGCTTCAAATCTAAAAGGGAAGGGGCCCTTATTATGATCCACATGTTTTTTCAAAACCAAAGCATTATGATTGGAGCCTGACCTAGGAAAAGAATAGAGAGAAAGGAATTGGGAAATATCCCAATTAATAGATATCAAAAATCTATCCAATTTAACTTGAATTAAATGGTTTCCAATCCTCCTATTTGACCAGGTGAATTTAGTGCCTTGGAGAGGAATACCAATCAACCCTGTCGAGTTAAAGAATTTAGCAAGCTCCATCATACTATCTGAGTACTCATCCAATCCACCCGACTTCTCAAAAGGGAGGAGGGGAGAATTGAAGTCCCCTCCTAGCATCCAATGTTTATCACACCTTTCAGAGATAGGTTCACTAGGTTGTTCCCACATAAAAACTTTGTCTCTACTAGAATTAGGGGCATAGATATTTATAAGAATCCAAGACTCGTGAGAACCTAGATCTTCTAGAGAAATCTCAAGGTGATTCTTATTGTTAGAACGAAAAGTTCCTTTCAATTTAGAGGGGTTCCAAAGGGTAGCAATACCTCCAGACGCTCCTTCAGCTTCACAAACACAAAAACCAGCTCTAGGTCAAATACTAGCAATAGCTTTTTCAAATGTTTCTTTCTTCATCTTTGTTTCTTGTTGAAGGAGGACATCAATTTTGTTATCCATTATGCAAGTCTTAACCAAAAATTGTTTATAGGGACTGTTAAGGCCCCTAATATTCCAAGAAACATACTTCATTAAAAACAAAAGCTACCACATCCCCCAATACAGCCAACATCCCGAACTAATTTTTCTTGGACTTTGATCCCATGATCAAATCCAAGGTTTTTTGTTTACCTGCAACCACATCCCTTACTGTATCTTTCAATCTTGCTTCTTTTTGAGAGGGTCTTCCCACCTTATTGCCCCCCCAACATCTGGTTTATTTTTCTTCTTGATTTTCAAGGTGGTTTGTGACCATCCCTCCTCATCCTCTTTATCACTTGACCCTTGGGGGAAGCCAAGAAGGGCCAGCGACTCATTCAAAATTTTAGCACCAAATTGGGAGACACAATTCAACTCCTCCAGAGATGGAGATACCTCTTGAAGAACATACTCACCCTCTTCCAAGACTTCCATAGTACCGTTTAATGACTTGTTAGCCTTGAGACTCTAGACATTCAAGGGGTCCTCAGCTAGGATCTTAACCTCCTGACCTTCAACAAAAGGACCAGTCGGTACCTCAAATTCATTATCCTTCAAAAGGGGGATGGCCTCATAATTATTATCCTTCAGAAGGGGAATGGACACCTTCTAGGGGGACACAAGAGAAGGCTACACTCTAGAGTCTATGGCTTTAAGCGAAGAGTTTTCTTCAGACCTCTTACCTTTAGCTTTTGAGATTTCACCCAAAGCAACACAAGAGTCAATAAGATGACCAAACCTCTTGCAATGCTGATAGAAGAGGCAAGAATTTTCATACTCTAGGGGCTAGGTCAGTTGCCAAACATTGACTTAAGCAACACAGAAGAAGGAAGAACTATGTTAACTGCCAAATTGACACAGATACGAGCATATACAAGTTTTGATCTCTCCTGGGTGATTTTATCAATGGCCAAAAGGCTTCCAAAAGAGTTAGAAATACCCTAAAAAATTCCTTTCTCCCAGAACTCTAGGGGAAGCCCTGGAAGTCAAACCCAAGTAGGCGCAGACGCCCCCAAGTTAGTCGATGGGTCAACGTCAGGTTTCCATTTACAAAGAGAGAAATTTTTTAAAACCTGGGTCAAAATCCCATGGACCTCTAGTTAAATCTTTCAGCATATCCTCATAAACCACAAAAGAGAACAGAAAAATACCTCTAGGCATGGCATTAATTATGACACTGCCTTTAAGGTTCCAGGTGGAAGTAGCCCACTAACACACAAGTTCAATATTTGGCCTGAACGCCAAGAACTTTCCAACCAAATCCATTTTGAGGCTATCCATCACCTTCAGCATAAAATCCTCAAGAACATCGACTTCCCAGCCAGTAACTGAGCAAGAAGCAGAATCCGCAAGTTTTGTATTCTGGGCTGGCAAGTCAGACACCACCAACTTGTCCATGTAGGAAGTGGGGGCTTCCTCCGAAAAAAGGAGTTAAGACCAAGCGTTGGAGAGAAGGGTGACTTCCCAGAGATTTTGATAGTCATTTCCCTCAAGGAAAGGATAGCAGTACGAGGAGAAAACATCTTTTCAGAAGTAGGAAGGCTAGAAACTACCACTGCAGGCACAACAACAGAAGCGGGGATAGCATCCTTGGACTAGGGAGCCATCCCAACCCCCTCCCAAAACACCCATGAAAAGTAGACAACAAAAAATGGAACCAAAAATTCAAAAAATGGCCAGCGCAGGAAGAGCAGAGCAGAGCAGAGCTGAGAAACTCTAAAGGTGTACCATGTTAAGCCTAGTATAGTGCTAAATAGCAAATCGGGTTGTATTTCCAATTTGTAAAAAAAAAAATTGTAAATTATTTGTAACTATGATACACCAAGTTTCCAAGATGGGGATAGGGAGATGTGTTTCCAAGAACAATATCTTTTAGGCCATTTTTTAGGAGCAATAAGGGATAGTTATTAAAAAAATAGGGAAATTTTGAAAAAAGAAATTCAAAATATTCATATGATTACCTTGATAAGGAATTCACCATATACATTAGAGAACCTTAGTACATAACAATGGAGTTGAATTGAGATTTCGCATGATTCAACAAGAAAATTAACAAAAAATTATTCCTTTCGTTATCAATGTGTGTATATTTAAAAATAACAACAAAATGCCCAAAAGTTACAAGTTTCAACTACAAAATGACAAAAAAATAGAAACTATAAATATGAAATTGTCCCTAAGTAGCATCTAGTAATAATACATCAAAATCAGAGTCTAAGTCCAAGTTACTACCACTATAAGGGGTTTCCTCATCCAATGTAACCCCAACCAACCCCTTTTGTGCCTCCTCATCAACATGTGTAGAATCTTCAAAATCAACATCTCAACATGTGGCTAGAGTGGCACAACTCAAGAAAATTGATTTTGAAGTTGCACTATGCATGGCCAATAGCTTCTCCAATCATCAAGAGGAAAACATACTCCTCTTGATTGACTAGATGAAGATATATGTAGACAATTCCTCTCTACACCAAAGGAACTTACCGTCCATGAAAAGAGAAAATTGGCAAGTATTCTCAACTTGGTCTATTAAATTTTAAATTGTGAAGATTGACAAAAACTAGCCACGATGTTCTTCTTAGTAAGGTAGACTCCTCATCACTATACATTTTTTGAAAAACCTTCATGAGTACTTCTTTCTTTTCACCTCTTCATCATCAAATGGAGGCACTCTTCTACACCTTGTTGCATACCTTTTGGATTTAGAACATAGGTTGCTATATGAAGTGGAATGTTCATAGTGTTCCACCACCATGTCATAATGGGTCTAATATGCTCCTCATAGAACTCCAAATCAAGGTCCCTATTATGCATGGCTTGCTCCATCTACTCAAGAACATTGTCAAATGTCTCATAAATATTTGGATTAGTATATCTTATGATCAACACAATAGGTGAAATGAAGGAGAAAACATATGTACAAATAATGCAAATAATTTACATGTTAGAAACTTAAAAACAATAAAATCAATAATTTATTACCTCATTGTGGACCACCAATTATTGTCAAGGATTTTGTGTTTCTCTTTTTCCATCAACTATGTTTTCCTACAGGCATCTACCCCACTCTAAATTAACCATCATTAACTATAGAGGCTCCTCAACCTCAAGCATCCTCTCCAAAAAAGTAAAGTAGTTAGCATATTTAGTATCCACAGATTTGAAGAGTTGTTTCTTTGAAAATAACCTAAACAAAGCAAGTAAGGTGGTGATGGTTGCAAATGAACATAGGTATGCCTTTAGCTTTTTCCACCATTGTCTTCACCCAATTTATCTTTCCAATGTCACTCAACGCATTGTTCAATGCATGAACACAACATAGGGTCCAAACATATGCTTGTAAGCACCTCCACTATCAAGTCAGCTAACTTACATATACGGGATGAATCAATCACTAATTGTACAACATTAGATAGCCCAATCTCTTCTTCTATGACATCCTTCAAAATATAAAATTGGAATTTTCCATCCTTCCTCTTTCCTAAACAATTAATATCTCTAAAAAATAAAGCCAACTTGGCATGTGACAATGACATTGATGAATGGCCAATGTCTAATATCAGTCCACCCATCCATAATGATATTGCAGCCATCCCTCATCCAAACTTATCTCATGTATTTGATCACTATACTTACTTTGGAACACTCTCTATTAATAAGGGAGGTACATAGCTTATGCTCTCAAGGGGGACAAAGAAAGGACAAACAATAATTGCATCTTTGAACATTTGTTATGGAGAGTGTACCACATAAAATAGCATTGGCATAGAAAATTTGGCAATGCATATTAAACATGTCTACAACACTAGTTGCTTCTTCTTTCCTCTTTGGCTTTCAAAATCCATCGATTGGCTAGGAAATGACACACTAGGTTGCTTAGACTCTATTGGAATTCAATTATTTATTGCATCACCTACCATATGCAACCTAGTCACCTTGGCCTTCTCAACTAAAGTTGTTTTTTCACCCCCTTTTACTCCATGTCCACTTATATCCAAAAGATTATAGTAAACCCTTGTGTAGTTGCACCTACAATCCTTTTTGCATGCACAACACAACCATACTTTGCTGCCCCTTGAATGGTTTTCTCGTATTTGTCTATGGTTGTTGTAAATCATAAGAGAGGTTTTTTTGAAATTAAATGGGCTCTTTGCATAAGTTCTAATGAATTCAAAAGGGCATTCAAATGAGTTATTTGAAAATAACTATCCCTATGACAGTCCCACTCCCAAAATAACCTTCAATAATACTTTTACCACCAAGGGCTCTTTGTTAAGTTTGAATTTATTCACCCTCACTACCCTCATTGTTGCTCATTGTTATTTTTTGGTTAAAAATTCAAATGATAGTTGCAAGTGCAAACAGGGTGATCCCACAATATTGGGTTACACTTTTTAGCCAAACTTGACATTGAACTGAACTTTTTCAACTAAATTTTTACTTTCTGACACCTATAGTTGCTAAACCATGAGGAATTTGAAAATGATGCAAACTAGTGATTTGTGACATTTTGTTTGTAGATTCTAAATACATATTTTTAAAAAAAATTGGAATCAAATTGCATTTATTTTTCCATCTCTTTCGATCCAACTAGTTTTTAATAGCAAACAACATTTTTTAAGAGTGATGTTTATTGTATAATACATAGCTTTTTTCTACGAAGGATAAAATTCTAATATTTTTGAATTTAGATTTGTAACTATGATATCTAACTCCTTCATTTGGTTTCATTGTGTTTTATTGAATTTTTTTTTTTTAATTAAGTTTTGAAGTCAAACTAATTACAATTTAGACATAGGTTTATTGTATAACACAACTTTTTTTGTATGTATTGAAATTCAATTTTTTTTGTTGGATCAATGACATCAATACTAAGAGTATAGATATTTTTCAGAAGTTTTTTTTCATAATCTACTTTTATCCACATGTGCAGAATAGAGAGCTTGATTTTCTTATATATATATATATATAATCAAATTAAATGCTTTTAAAATTATACTTTTTGGGTAGCTTATAATAAGGACTGCATACTTAAAAAACATAAAATTTAAATGAATTCATTTGAGAGGAACCAACTACTCTATTTGGATTTCATTAGTGGTAGCTTCAACAATGTTTCATACAAGGGCAGTGTAGAAGGGAGATTCAATCAGAGCTATGATATGCAGTCAAATCACAAAGCGCAATGGAATGAATGCCATTTGTAATTGTGGGAACTTTTGTAAAGCTAATATAGGGATTGTGTTTTTTATTGTATGGCTAGTAAATAAGAGCTTACAATATATCAGCTGTAGATTCTAATTATCCCATTTTTTATCTCATACAATTTCACAAAAATAATTCTTATTTTTATTGTATGGCCAGTAAATAAGCACTTACATTAGATCAACAACAGATTCTAATTATGGAATGTATACAAATTTTAAAAAGTATTCTTAATCCTTGTATTGGAATTAGATCATAAGCTTTTTTAGTTTTCTTATGCAATGGATAAAGAATTCGACGAAAATTACAATTCTTCCGTTAATACATTTGAATACATCAAAATTTAGTTACTACATTTGAACACGTCCACACTTAGTTGAGATCGTTTTATACCTAATATAATTTTTCCATATTTGTTTACTTTAAAGAGTCAATGTTCTATTAAAGAATATCTACATATTTTCTCAAAGATTCCTCATGAAAAAAGGACTAAGTTACATCTACAGCCACAGTTGGTGTTGGTGGAGTGTAATATCTATTAGATGTTTACAATGATTGACATGTAATTTTTCTCTCTTCCAACATCAGCTTGCATATAAAATTAGAGTTCCATTATTTGTTTAAAAGATATTGGATAATATTCAAGTTATGAAGTCGATAGAATTTTATTCTCGCATTGCTATAGGGATAGATAGAAGGAAATATAATCATTTCTTCCAATTAAAAAAAAGATCGAAGGAAATAATGTTCATCTTAAGTTCATTAGCACTTTGCAAATTTCACAAATCTTATCACCCTCAAATGTTTTTTGGGTTAGTCTAGTAACAAAGTTCGTTGTGGAGGTCATGAGCATTAGAACTCATTTTAGCCATATTCATTCTTATTGTGAATCTCACATTACTATAAAATAGGTATGATCACTCAAATTGGGATTAATAAATCTTTATAAAATTT
Organism: Sequoia sempervirens; assembly: GCA_007258455.2. Lineage (NCBI taxonomy): Eukaryota > Viridiplantae > Streptophyta > Pinopsida > Cupressales > Cupressaceae > Sequoia > Sequoia sempervirens. The sequence goes on along the minus strand of VDFB02010734.1, from coordinate 112,245 downwards.
TATCTTTTGTTTATTAGTTTTTTTATCACTCAAACTAAGATTAATAAATCTTTGTAATACTTCATCTTTTACAGTGTACCATGAGGACACCACCCCCAAATCCCTATATTTTCATGATGGGACATCTTCGAGATGTGGGGACTTAGAGGGGACATCCCCCTACCATCCCACCACCTGTGCCACCATCTTGAGGATGTATCCCTCTCAAAGGGGACATTTCTGGGACGTCCTCTTTTTTGGGGACTTCCAGGAGATACCAAGACATTCCCAAGATGTTTGGGGGACTCCCAAGATTCTCCTAAATGTCTCAAGGATGCCTAGACAAACTTTTTTTATCAAGCCTGAACTTTAATGGCCTATGGGCCCCACCCAAACCCCAAAAACTTTATAAGTCTTCCTTCTAACCTCATTTCAACTCACAAAAGGAAATCAACAACAAGCTAATAGCAATGAGTGTGAGAGTGAGAGCACCAAGCTTGCAAGTGCAAGGTGAAAGAGTGAGAGTGAAGAGAAAGAAGAGGAGGGATGTTAACTCAAAGTCCATTGAAAGAATTTTTCAAGAAAAGAGGTAGACTTTGGTTCCTTGTTCATACATGACTTATTTTTTGTTTATTTTTTAATTCGTTTCTTTCATTACAAATTAAAATACCAATTTAAACTCTGCAGTGTTGATTGTAATTTGTTGCAAATTTTAATTTTAAATTTTAAATTCAATCATTATTAGTTTAGTTTTGCAAATGAATCATGATTCAATGAATAATATTAATGAATCATAATCATTTTTTAATTACATAATAGCAAGCTATCATATTTTATTTTTTAAGTTTTAGATGTTTAGTTTTGTTATTTTATCAAATTAGGATTGTAACTTTTGTGTATCTTATACTTTTGCGCTTCATGTAACCTGAAGTAAGAATAACAATAAGAAAATCTTTGACTTAATCCCTTGCATTATGCATAAATTAAATTTAAATTTTAAATTTATGAACATAATTTAATATCATTTATTGTAATATCACTATGATTTTTCACAACATTAGTGAGGATGAGGTTAAGCCTCAAACAAGAAGTTGAAACTAAATTGAATTTGATTATGCACCTAATGAAAGTGTTGAAGCAAAGAGGGATGACTGTAAAACCCAAACCAGTAGTTCTATTTTGAGTGCAAATATTAGTTGCCCTTCCATAATCATGGATAAATATGCTAAAGGTCCCTTTGATCCTAAGTATCCTCTAAGACAATTTGCAACAAAATTACCAATAAAACTTGCAGCATTTGAGGGCACTAGGGTGTGGAAGTTTCACTTTTGTAATCTTGAATTTTAGATTAGTATTACCATAGTTAATTCCCACATGTTTCATATTTGAGGCAAAGGTGTAGATGTATGTGAGAAGTTGGAAAACAAAATGAAGTATAGAGATGAGATAGGTAAGTTATGGGCAATCCAAGTAGTGAAGACAATGGACCTACATCTGCTTCTTTGCCTCTAAGGTCAAGGGGTCATCAAGGATAAGGTTCTACTACTTTACATAGGCCAGTTGCACATATGCCAATTTCTCCTCCTTCATGGGTAACAAAGGCTAGGGGGAAATGCAAGATGACAAGTGACTCCAAGCTTGAAGGATGAGGAAAATGATGTTATTGGTAAATTCTTCATTGCTAGTGGTATTCCATTCTATGTGCTCACTTTCTTTATTACAAGGAGGTGGTGGCTAAGATAGCAAGGGTAGGACCATCATACGTGCCACTAGGGGAGAAAAAATTGAGGACCACAATATTGGATAAGAACTATTGCAAGATAATAATAAAATAATGGAGAAAATAAAGAAATCTTGGGTCACAAGTGGATTCAACATAGTCATGGATGGGTGGATGGACATTAGACGTCATCCACTCATCAATATCATGGTTACATATACAAAGGGCCCTTATTTTCTTTGGGTTGTTGATTGTTTAAAGCATCATAAGGATGTGATTTTCAGTTTTAGATCCTCAAAAATGCTATAGATGTGATCAGGCCACAAAATGTGGTATGTGACAAATGTGGCCCATGTGTGAAAAGATGCATGAAAATTAATTGAGGCAGCTTATAGACATATTTGGTGGACTTGTTGTGTGTAAGCCATGAATAATGCACTCAAGAACATGGGAAAATTTTATTAGACCAAAATAGTTGTCAATGATGCTAGAGATGTGCAAATGTTTATCTGCAACCACCACATTTCACATTCGCTCTTCAAGACCCTCTCTAAGAAGGAATTCTTGAAACATATAGTGACTAAATATACATTGTATTTCATTCTCTTAGAGAGGATGTTTGAGTTGCAAGAGATATTACAACTAATGATTATGACTACAAAATGGAATTGATGGCCTGAGTCCAAGATAAAGTAGAGGAAGAGAGTGAAGGATGTGGTGAAAAGTGATGTTTTTAAGGGTGATACAAAAAAATATTATCTCCATAATTACTCCACTCTTCCAAAGTGATTAGATATGGGGATGCCAATGCACCTAGCCTTGGAGAGGTGCATGAGTGCATTTATTCTATGCTTGATGTTCAAATGAAGGTTGTTGTGAGAGAGGGCCCCACATTACAATTCTATGATGAACATATTCAACCAATCATTCATCAAAGATGAGAGAAAATTAACACTTCCTTACACATGGTTACCTATGCATTGAACCCCACCCAAGTGGTACATGCAAAGGCCTAGTATAATTATACCCATATAGGATGTTGAGGTGAAGGTAAGGTTCATGAAGGTCATCCCAAAGATGTATGATTTTTTAGAGGCCAACATCATTCATAATGCTTTAAAATATAAGTTTTTTTAGGTGTTGTCTAAAATCTAGCAACCAATCCAACTACCTGCATTATATCCGATTTGGATGTTGTCACATACAACAAATTACCAATCATGGATCTATACAAGGTCTGATCTGCCGAAGTAGATTCATCATCTTTACTCAACTTGCATCCTCTAACCATAGGAATTCCAACCTTTTTGCAATATTCCATCCTAGAAATACTTAGCATCTCCTTTGTGTACTTGTGTCAAGAAATGAAAATTCCTTTATTTGATTTTGCAATTTGTAAACCAAGAAAGAAAGATAACTCACCAAGCATTGACATTTCAAACTCATTCTATATTTCCTTCTCAAATACTTTACACATGTCATCACTGCTTCCATCAAAAATAATATCATCTAAATAGACTACAACTATCAACAAATGATCACCTTCTATTTTATGTACAGATTACTATCTACACTTCCTCTCCAAAACCCTTGCTACTATAATTATCCATCCAACCTTGAATACCAAGCTCTAGGAGCTTGTTTGAGTCCATCCAAGGCCTTCTTCAATCTACATACATAATCCAAATTTCCTAAACATTGAAACCCTTCTAGTTGTTTAATGTAGACCTCTTCTTCTACTTGTCCATTAAAAAAAGTTGAATTCACATCTATTTTGTATACATTAAAATATTTAAATGTTGAAAGAGCTAAAAACATCTTGATTGCTTCCCTTCTTTTTACTAAAGCAAATGTCTCTTCAAAATCTACACCTTCAACCTAAGCATACCCTTTACACACAAGGCTTTCCTTGTTTTGGATCACCTCACCTTCACTCAACTTGTTTCTAAAAACCCACTTGGTTCTAATCACATTCTTTCCTTTAGGTCTTGGGACAAGTTCCCAAATTTCAATCTTCATGATTTGATTCAATTCTTCCTCCATAGCTTATGTCCAGCTTTTCTCTTAGCTTGCTTCTTTATAAGACTTAGGCTCTATCTTTGACAATAAAACAAAGTGTACTTGTTCACTTGCCCTTTCAAGTCTTTTTCAGGTCTGAACTCCATTATATCTGTCTCCTATAATCTGATCTTTAGAGTGATTCTTCTAAACATACTTTTCTGAATTCTTTGTAACAGACTTCTCAAAGTTAACTTCTACATCTTCATCATTATTGTGAACTTGATTGACATCATCGTCTTTTGTTTCTAGAACCTCAGTAGTTAGCATTGTTTCATCAACTCTTACATTTGCATTTTCCACAATCCTCTTTATTCTTTTGTTATAAAATGTGTATACCTTACTTCTTAAAGAGTAACCAAGAAAAATTCCTTCATCAAATCTGGAATCAAACTTACCCAAATTTTCTTCATCTCTTTTGATGTAGCATTTGCTTCCAAATATCCTGAAATGTTTGACTAATGTTTGACTAATGTTAGCCTTCCTATCCATAGCTCATATTGTGTTTTATTAGTTTTGTGTCTAATCTCAACTTTTTTCAAAATGTACATAGCAATCTACACTACTTCTCTCTAGTGCACATTTGGTAGATTTTCTTGACTCAACATTGTTCTTGCCATCTCTTGTACAGTTTGATTCTTTTACCAACTCCATTGTGTTGTGAAGTTCTAAGAGTAGAAAATTGTCTCTAGATCCCATGATCTTCACAAAAAATTTCATACTTGTCAAAAGTGAATTCTCTGCCTCTATCAAATCTCAAAACCTTGATTTTCCTCCTAATTTCATTGTCTACTAATGCCTTGAATATCTTAAACTTCTCAAATACTTCTAAATTTTCTTTCAAAAAAGTAACCCAAGTCATTCTAGTGTAATCATCAATGAGCATCATGAAATACCTATCACCTTTTATACTTTTAGTTCTCATAGGTCCACTCAAATCTATATGAACCAAATCTAATGGTTTTGATGTGGAATGATCCTTAGCACGATATGTGTTTCCTGTTTGCTTCCCTTCATGGCATGGCTTGCAGCTAGTTGATTAAGGCTTCTTAATCTTTGACATGTCCCAAAACATTCCTTTTGAGTTGATCTTCACAATGTCATCAAAGTTAATATGTCCCAACCTTCTGTGCCAAAGCCAACTTTCTTCTTTCTACACTGTAAGATAGTTTTGTGCATTTAGTTCACTAAGGTGATATATGTCATTGTCTATCTTGCTTCTTCTACAACTAGTTCATTGGTACTTGATTCCCTAATTTCATATCCATTAGCACTAAAGGATAACTTGCATCCTTTATCACACATTTGGATTACACTCAAAAGATTATTATTTAATTCCTCAACATACAAAATATCTTGAGTTTTGTTCTACCACCATCTAAACTCAAGGTACCTTTACCATAAATTTTGGCAACTGAATTATTTGGATAAGAGTTATAGAACCTCCCTCAAATTTCTTGAAATTCATGAACTTACTCTTGCCTCTAGTCATATGATGAACATCCACTATCAATAATCCACATATTCTTTCCCTTCTGAGCATGTAGAGCGATTTGAGTAATCATGGACTTCTCTATCTTTTTCTCTTTTGGTTTCTCCTTCCATGCTTTATTAGATTTAAAATTCTAACTTTCTAATCCACTTTCTCTTGTTTTTTAGTGGAGGGGAAAACAAAAATTTGCTTTTGCAGTTCCTTGCAATCTGACCAATTTTTTTACATTTGTAGCAAATAATATTAAAGTTGTATAGAGGTGCAAATGCATTGTTACTAACAAAGCTACTTCTTACTAGAGCTTTTATATAGTTGACAACCTTATGATCAAAATTATCAATTAATATAATGACTAGAGAAAGGATAATTGAACTTGGGGTTGTATTCTTTCCTATCAAATCTTCTTCTCTTGTTCTACACTTGAATAAAGCCATCATTCTATGTCTCACTTTCATTACTTGCAGTGATCCTTTCAGAATTTGATCTTTCAGATCTAGTCACTTTTGGACTTGCCTTAGTAGTCTTCATAAACTATTCTTTCACCTTGTTCTTCTAATCATCAAAACTAATTTTGATTTTGACATGTAGAGATCTCTTACTTTCCAATATCTAATCTAGAGTTTTAGTACTCTTTCCAAAATTCATCGTTAGTTGTTGAATCACTTTCTAAAGCTCCTTTATTACTGTCACAATTTCTACTTCCAGCTTCTCATAGTCTCTATCTCTTGATAGCAATTTTTCTTTCTTAACTTATTCAACCCTTTTTTCTTCCTCTACCAAGGTCTTCAAATAAATAATCATCTTTTTTGTTTTCGTCAAATCTTGAGATACCTTTTCTTTATCCTTCACTTCTTTTGTAATTTTTTTCTTCAACCTTTTGATTTCTTTAACAACACATAGCAGTTCTTCTACAAGATCAACTTCATCTTCACTATTTTCGGAATTCATTTCTACATCTCCTTATGTAGACTCAAAATCCATGAATACATCCTTTTCATTTTCATATTTGGAGATATCTTCATCTTCTTCTTCAGTAGAGTAGTCTTCTTCCTCATTAGCGTAGAAACTCTTATGTTTCCTTTGACCTTTATATTTTCTCAGAAATGGTTTTCATTCTTTTTCTTAGCTTTGTTAGAATTATTTTAGGGACACTTAGCCATAAAATGTCCTACTTCACCACAATTAAAACACTTAAAAGGTAATTTTCCTTTGTACTTATCTATAACGCCCCACCACACAAACCCCAAAGGACACTAAAACATCTAATATTTACAACACAATTTTTAAAAAAAAAGTAAAACTAACATGAATTGAAATTAACATTCGTTACTAGAAATGAAACCATACAAATGAATATATCAAGTAGCTAAGTCCCTTGGGGTTACATCACTACATTACATTTCAAACCATAATATAGAATAGATAAAACACAAACATACTACCATAACAATACTTTAATGAAAACATCCATCAGTGCACATAATACAATGCCACATAATACATTCATTACATTTACAATATGAATTTACATTTTTCAAGGGCTACATCAATACAATAATGCCTCCCAACTTGAATGGGAATAGTACAATAACAACTGATATGAATGAATACAAAGCATCAAAACTGGTTCCAACTTTGGTATAGCTCTGGAGTCATTGCAATGGTACATCTCTACGCATTACAATCTTTGGCTGGGGGCCCAATGGGGTGCATAGCATGTTCCACCCAACCATGTGGACCCTAAGGTACACCCCCCATGCTAAGAGATGACAAGAAAGACCCACAACCAAAATAGTCAAGTGAACAATGGAAAACAAGACTCCACAACAAGAGCAACAACAAACACAAGACAACATCCGCTTCCAGAGGATCAAAAGAAACAAGGGGAGAACAACAAATGCACATGGTTGCTAAAGAGAGGAGTGGAATCACATAGGTTGCTATGGGTTACCCAAGCGTAACCTTCCTAGGATACCATACCCCCATCCTGGGTTACCTTGGCCACCTCTATAGCCACCAGACCCCCATACATGCTATGCGGGATCAACATACCTTCCAAGATTACTAGGCAGAGGGTAAGGTAGTTGATCTTGCCATTCTAGGCCTTCCTACTCATCCCAAGCCTGAATGAGCACTTGATCCATGAGTGAGGCTACTTTATCTGAATTAATGTGTGATACTACCCAACCCCCTAATTATTTTTAGATTATCACTTGATTAAACTCTTAGTGAGTTACCCTAGACCAACCACTTTGGGCATCAGACCCTCATTGAGAGCCACTCCCCCTAATAGCAACAAAATATCATAACCACAAATAGGGAAACCCAACTTGCACAAACTATCAAGTCAAATAAGTAAAATCATCAAGTGAGGCATGCACCATCTCACGTTAAAAATTCACAATAAAAAAACACCACTTTCACGTGCAAGGCTAAACCCACACAATCAACTCCAGCATATGAACAATAGTTCACAAGAACCAAAGTGAAAACTAATTATAAAGCAACATTTTCTTTCTTTACCTAATCACCTTTGGAAGCCCAAAACAAAACAACTACCCAACAACTCGCAAACGAGGATAAATCAAATTTCAACATAGAATCCACGAATAAAATCTCCTCAAATTGAAATAACTCAAGACAAAGATACATAAAAATGAAACCATTAGAAACCAACCTATAAATACACAAATACCTTCAATGTAATAGTCATAAAGACTAATAAACACTCCATTACATTTTATTCATTTGTTCACTACAAAGACATTTTAGATAATTGAAGAAATTATATAAACATACCATATAAACCATATAGTATTGAATTCAAGCAACCTTTACATCACGAACATGAATACTCAGTAGAAAAAAACCACTTCCACTTTGAATCAATAATTAGACAATTCATTCATGGGAAAACATGATAAATCACACTTTAAAGAATATCAATTTAAGTACTCCCTTTATCCACATACAATTTCTCTAATTACATACATGCAAATAACATTCTTATCCCCTCACAATCTTAAACCTATCTAAGTAAATTTTCCCTCTTAATCATTTATCTATCTTAATCCTGTAATTCCCATTTACTCCATATTTCAGCCAAGAGATCATCTATCTATATAAGAACTAAATCATACCTTTCTAATGAAATGAGTTGAAGTAAATCAATTTAATTACATTAAGACAAATAATACCCATTTAATGCATATCTACAAGAATTACAAATACACATTTTTACATAGCTTGATTATGTCAAGTGATCTAAGATTTAAAGACTAAGAGCTCAATTTATTTTGAATACACACCAATTGAAATCACTTTATTAAATGAAATTTACTCATTTGAAGTTGCCCTCAATTACTAAGGCATGTTTTATAATGAACTCTATATTACATGAATCTGATAAAGGGAATGCTAGTGAGGACGAATGGGTATTTATTGCTATTAAGGAAAATGATCCAACCCTACTGAATCTGCTAGTTGCACAAATGTGGAGAAAGCCCTAGCTTCCCGAGTTGAAGAAAAAGATGAATGGGTGATTGAAAGTGGATGCTCTCATCACATGATAGGTGACAAAAGTAAATTTGTGAGTTTGGAAAAGTATGATGGTGGTGTTGTAAGATTTGGTGATCACAAAGCTAGTGTAGTTTGTGGTTGAGGATCCATTTCTCTTGTTGGTAAGCACAATACTGATGATGTTCTATATGTGGAAGGTTTGAAGCATAATCTCTTAACTTTTGGACAGATGGTTGACAAGGGATACAATCTTCAATTCAAGGATGGAAAGTGTAGAATATTGAGAAGTTCTAGGAATGTGATTGCATCAAGTATAAAAAAAAAAGGTAATATCTTTCATCGAAATGTTGCTGGTAAAAGTTGTTTGATTTCTAAAGTTGATGAAAGTTGGTTGTGGAATAGGAGAATGTGGCATGTAAACTTTGATAATATTATTAAGATAGGTTCTACTCAGGTTGTGAGTGATCTTCCTAAGTTGATAAAACCTACTAATATTATATGCAAGGAATGTCAGTTAGGGAATCAAACTAGAATTTCATTTTGAGGCAAACAACATTGTTCAAATGAAGTGTTGGAGCTTGTGCATACTAATTTGTGTGGTTCTTCTAGAGTCAAAAGTTTACAAGGATACATGTATTTCATGTCACTTATTAATGATTATTCTAGATGATATGGTTTACTTTCTTAAGGGAAAAATCTAAAGCTCTTGAGAAATTAAATATTTTTAAGACTATGGTTGAGACAAAGACAGGTTTGAAGATTAAATGTTTGAGATCAAATAGAGGTGGTGAATTCACTTCCAATGAGTTTAATTATTTTTGTGAAGAGCATGGGATAAAGAGACAAATATCTGCCCCGCGGACCCCTCAGCAAAATGGAGTTGTGGAAAGGAAGAATAGGAAAATTGAAGAAGTTGCTAGGAGTATGATGTTGGAAGGAAATGTTCCTCATAACTACTGGAGAGAAGTTGTGAATACTACTATTTGCACTCTCAACTCAAGTCAAAGGTGATACCGGTAAGACTCCTTATGAGCTATGGTATGGTCATAAGCCTATTGTTAGATACTTCAAAATCTTTGGGAGTAAATAATTTATCAAAAGAGATGAAGATATAGGAAAGTTTGATGCTCGAAGTGATGAAGGAATCTTTCTTGGTTATTCTACTAAAAGCAAGCCCTACCGGTGCTACAATAAGAGATTGAGGAAAATAGTTGAAAGTGCTAATGTCAAGGCTGATGAAGACATAGTTAGACCATCCAAAACTTGTGGATACGATTGAGATGATCAGAATGATAGTTTAGATAAAAGAAAGAAAGTTAAAACTTCAAATCAAGTTCAGATCATTCTGGTGGATCAGGAAAATCAAGAGGAAGGAACTAGTGAAAGTGCAGAAGTGAGATCACAAGAGCCTAAAGTTCAAGAACATCCTAAGACTCTAAGATATGTAAGACTAAATCATTTAGAAGATCAGATTATTGGTGACAAGAACAAAGGTGTTCAAACTAGGAGAAGAATTGCAAAATAATATTGTTTGATTTCAAAGACTATGCCTAATAGTGTCAATGAAGCATGCAAAGATGAACATTGGATGAAAGAAATGAAAGAAGAACTACTGAAGATTGAGAAGAATGATGCATGGATTCTTGTTCCTAGACCTAAGGACAAAGATGTAATTGGAACTAAATGGGTCTTTCGAAACAAATTGAATGAGCAAGGTGAAGTTGTTAGAAACAAAGAAAAACTAGTGTGTAAAGGATATTCTCAAATGGAAGGAATTGACTTTGAAGAAACTTTTGCTTCTGTTGTTAGGATTAAAGTTGTGATACTATTTCTTGCTTATGTTGCTTGCAAAAACTTCAAGGTTTACCAGATGGATGTCAAGTCAACATTTCTAAATGGAAAATTCGAAGAAGAAGTGTATATTGAGCAACCTCATGGATTTCAATTGACTGATTAGGTAGATATGGTTTTTCAGTTGAAGAAAGCATTATATGGAATCAAGCAAGTCCCGAGAGCATGGTATGCCATATTGGATAAGTATTTGTTGAAGCTTGGATTTAATAAAGGTACTGCTGATAGTAATTTGTATTTGAAGCTTGATCATGATAAAGATTTGATTGTTGAAGTCTTTGTTGATGATATCATTTTTGGAGGAGATGATAGTTTGTGCATGAATTTTGTTGATGAGATGCAAAGTGAGTTTGAGATGTCTATGATTGGAGAGATGAAATTATTTTTGGGATTGCAAATTACTCAACTAGACAAAGGGATCTTTATATCTCAATCCAAGCATGTAAGAGAATTGCTAAAGAAGTTTGGTATGGAAAATTCAAAGCCAGTCAGTACACCTATGGTGACCAGATGTAAGTTGACACAAGATGATGATTCTCCTAAGGAAAATCAAACTAGATACAGATTGATGATTGGTGGATTTCTTTATTTGACTCAAACTAGCTTGATATCATCAATGTCATATGCATTGTTGCAAGATTTCAAGCTGATCCTAAGGAATCTCATGTGACAGCTGTGAAGAGGATTTTCAAATACTTGAAGGGGACAGTTGATTTTGGTCTATGCTATCCTAAAGATGATGACCTTACTTTGAGATATTTTACTACAGTAGATGTGAATCACACAAAGATTACTAGTGGTGGTGCATTTTTCTTGGGAAATAAGTTGATTTCATGGTTAAGTAAGAAGCAAAATGTCATTTCTTTATCTACTGCAGAGGCAGAATACGTTGTAGCTGCTAACAGTTGTACTCAAGTGTTGTGGATGAAGCAGATGTTGAAAGATATTGGATTTGTGTATGATGAGCCTATTGCTATATTTTGTGATAATTCACGTGTAATTAACATTTCTAAGAATTCGTTGTTGCATTCAAAGACCAAGCATATATCTATCAAGTTTCACTTTTTGAGAGAGAAGGTGAGCAAAAAGGAAGTCAGATTGGACTATGTGCCTACTAAGGAATAGATTGTAGATATCTTTACCAAGTCGTTGCCTAAGGATACTTTTGAGTATCTTAGAGGGAAGCTAGGGGTGATTACCCCTCCTAATTAGAACTAAGATGCATTGATTTGCATCAATCTGTGCATTTCATAGTTATATCTTGATTCAGATTGATGATGTGGTGGTTGCTACTCAGGGGGAGTAGTCAGATGTTTAGAAATGTGGTTTAGAGCATGTGTGGAGAAAGATAATGTATCTTTGTCATTGATTTCAAAGGGGGGAGAAGAGTCATGTGAAAAACTTTGTGGGGAGAAGATTCATGTGAAAGATTTGAAGAGAAAAGAGTCAAAACATAAGGGGGAGAAAGTGCTAAGAGAAAGTTGTGTTGATGGTGTTTTTCACATCATGTGTTGCCATCAATGCTAAAGGGGGAGATTGTTGGATGTTGCTAATATGTGGTTGTCATTGATGTCAACACTATTAGCATTAATGTCATTAGAGGTTGTATATGTCGAGGATATTGAGAAAACTATAATAAAACAAGTTGTAGGTTGTCAGTGATGCAGTGAAGTTCAATATGGTGGCGAGCTCAGTATGTCAATGATGAAAGGTTGTGGATTAAAGGGTTTTTTGTCGAGTATATCTAATTTATCCACGTTAAGCTTTAGAGATCTGCATGAATATTTGATCGAGTTATGAGTATATGTGTTATGTTAGTTATTTTGTTGCTTTAATTAGTGTTCTTGAAAGAAGATAATGTGATTCTAGTAAGTTGAGTTGTTTTGGATACTTTTGTGGTGATTCATGATGCTCGTGGATGCTTCTAGATCATGCTCTATTTGTGTTGCACATCCACATTGATCATTTTCTTGCGATTGATTATTTTCTATTACGCATTCATGTTTTTCATGTTCATGGCCGATAGGGTGATTGTAGTGTGTTGTGGATCTTCGAGGAATAATTTTTCAATGTGTTTCATGTTTGACGATGTTGTTTTGGGTCTTCACTATGTTGTGGCTGACATTGGTTGATTCATGTTGATAATTATTTATGTTTTTGGCCGAAATTTTGTACACATTTTATATTTTATTGAGGTTGACATGTAGATGATCTTATTCCCAGTTACAGATATATATGAGCGATTTTTTATTCCATTTGAAGGTATGGGATGTGTGAATAATGTCCTAATCATTCGAAGGAAGAAGTAGATTATGAAGAAGAGTTTATGTGTTTAAATAGAATTATAATCATGGATTAGCAGATGCTATTTTCTTAGTTCAAAATCTTGCGGATGTAATCCAAATGTTTTTGTAAGATAGTTTATCTTCCTTTGGGCAGTAAGCATTGTTGTAATTGAGCAGTGAGCTCTAGGAAATGTGCCTGAATGCATGTGCATTCCCCATTTATTCCTTTATACTTTTAACAGGGTATAATCTTGTGGACTAACCTCTATCGTGGTTTTTCCCCTAACAGGGTTTCCACATAAAAAATCTTGGTGTTATGTGTTTTTCTGATGTGGTGATGTTTTATGCTTTCATGTTTATTTATCAGATATGAGAATAAGGTTAATAAGTTTAATAAGTTTAAATCTCTGAGACAACTAATTCACCCCCCCTCTTAGTTGTTTGCCATTTTGTTTCCAATACTATCATCCTACTCAGCAATGGTATTGTGAAGATTTACCTAAAGCCAAAATCTAGCATATTTTTCCATTTATTCACATAGACTTGACCAACACCATTGTTTAAGAAAATCAATTCACCAAGTCAAATAAGGAAACATTATTTAAGAGTGGATTACTGAGTTATTCAATAACTTAGATAATTACGGAATATATATTCATATTTATCCTCAAGGGAGTTTGATAGCTTCTGATGGATCTAATTTCAAGAAAAGTTTAGAAATGACTTGTGGTAATTTATAGTCTTAAAAATGTATTTGAAATAACTTCAAGATGTTATCTTTACCAATCTTCTTGCTACTGGATAATCCTGGAGTGCCAAAGATAAAGTATATTTTCCATTCCAATTTTCACAACTTTCTTTGAACTTTTAAACTTCACAAATTAGCAACTATAATAGTTGTTCATAATACATTTCCAGCTAATATTGTCTATAACAAAGTGCATGCTTTTCCAGCTATATCACATAGTATACTGCATGCAAAAAATTATACATATAGCCTTGATATGCAGCAACAAAAAAAACAATAGTCTATAACAAGAAGTATATGTAACAGCAAAATTTGTCACAACAACATATGTACATTCAAGTGTATGTGATACCAATGTATGTATCAACACTATGTATGTAACAACAAGATTTTTCATAGCAATATGTATGTGCAACCGAGTGTTTGTTATAGCAAGATTTGTCACAACAATATGTATGTATAGTTGACTATTTGTGATAGCAATGTATGGATCAGTAGTATGTATGCAACAACAAGATTTGTAGTAGTAGTAAGTATGGTGGGCTTATGTTATACATTGGGTGCTTGATGTCTTGATGTTGTGAAAACACTACGTTCTTAGTAGTTGATACACTACCAAGAGCATAATATTTTCATAACATCCTGGTGTAGGTTATGTGGTAGGAATTATGCACCAAAATAATGCAACCTTAGTGTAGAATAGTACACCTAGACATCATTAGTTTAGCTTGTGGGAGAAATATGTTACCACCTTGCTATTATAAATAGTGGAACTATAAGTGGCTATATTGATGTTAGGGTTGCCCACCTAAAAATTCCCAAAACAAAGTCTTTGATGGGCTTGAAAACAAGATCATAAAATCCTTTACTATGTTTTATGTTCGACAAATAAATCAGATGTAAAAGAACACAATTATCACTTTTGTACAACCTTTTATTTCTACACTTCACATACAACATAGTTGAGACAATGTAAGGGGAAGAGATATGATTCAAACTTCCAAGTAAATTGTACTTGAACTGTGACTACTTGTAGTTCTTCTTAGAAAGGCCTAAAAGTTTGTCTACTAAAAGAAGAAAGAAATAAAAATGAAAGACAAAACTTTCCCAAAAATATTCTTCTAAGACTATGGGATTATTCCTATAATTTCTAAACATTCCAAGACCCAAAATAGAACTTCACTAGGGTTCTATGTTATAAATTAATAGCTACTTAAAGAGAAAGGAGCTTAGAACCTGAGTTCAGATTTCCTCGGTGTAAGGGGTTGCAGAAACACTAGAGAATTCCCTAGCCGCCTCCAACATAAATCTCCTCCCAAATATTTTCCACCTATGGATTTAACACGCCGCACTTCTCTTTCACTTTTCACAAATTTCTCCCCTTTAAATGAGACATTTCCAAATGTTATAAAGAAGAGATGGGCAAGGTTTTCCATGGTGTGCCCTTCAAGTTTCTTCCTGCCATTTTCTCCAGTTGCAGGGGGGTCACCATGCTTCTTTAAAAGCTTGGATATCCTCTTGGACTCTGCTTCCTCACCCATGAGCTACGCTTCTTCCTCTCCTTGTTCGATATTTCTACCTCTACAATCCTTCCATCATTCATCCTTCTCCCGTGAGCGCATTTTACAAACTTCCTTCCTTAATTGGTTTGATGGTAGACTCATGTTCTTGCTTTGTTTGGTATAGTCTTGTTTTAATCGCCCTTTATTATGAGATTTTAGGTCTATGGCAATTATTATTACTTGTTTTCCTTAAATTGTTTTTATTTTAATATTTGTAGCTATTCCTTTTATAATTTATTATTTTCTTATTTAACTTTATTTATCCTTTTACTTTTATGTATTTATTTCTTTTTAATTTTCCTTTTCATTCATAGACCTTTAATAAATTTACCACTTTAAGCATTGTCTAATAACTGAAATATTTTAAGTGGGCCTGATGGCTCTACCTAGCCAAGACAAATATACTATGGCAATAATATATATCAAGATCCTACATTGAATGAACCTCGGGGTGACGAAAACCACAAGAAAGGTCTAAACCTAGAATGACATACCATTTATCTTTCTCTCAACCAACAAAACCACATAATCTGCCTCACTTTGCACCCTTGGTACCTACATCCAATGAAAAAACTCACACAAGTACAAAAACCAAATCATTAGTTCCCATTAATAAAAAAAATTATGCATTAAATTAAAATAGCATAATAAGATTGATAATAACATTTAATAATAACATCAAGGTTCATATTTAACACACACTCACATGCGCACACACTTATATGTGTCTGCACATTAAAGTCTAAAGCTCCACCCCTAGTCCAAATTACATCAGGGCTAGGGGTCATGCAAAATAATTATCAAGGTATTGAGGGGTTATGACATACTCCCCCCCTTAGGATTAAGTTGGTTCAACTTAATTAAACAAGTATGAATATTCTAATTTCATTACATTTTCATCTTCCCAAGTAGCTCCTTGTTCCCCATATAGGTCCCATAGGACCTTAACTTGCTGGATAGTTTTAATTGAAAATTTTGCATGTCTATGATTGTGAGAACTTCGAGGTGGATATCTCTAGTGTCTTCCACTTGTAGAGCCTACCAGTCAATTACATGTAAGGGGTCAAAAATATATTTCTTAAACAAGGAAACATGGAATACATTGTGAATATGAGAGAGAGATGGTGGTAAATCTAGTCAGTAAGCTACATGGTTGATTTTCTCAAGTATCTCGAAAGGACCTATCTATCGTGGAGCTAGTCTAGCAGCCTTGCCAAACTTTATTGAGATTTTGTGTGGTTTGACACATAGGAACACCTTGTCTCCTACTAAAAATTCCCTTGGTGTCCACTTGGTATGAGCATAAATTTTCTGACGATCTGAAGCCTCCTTCAGTATTTCTCTTATAATTTTCTCCTGAGTGTCATATTCTTGAAGAATTTTTGGCCCAATAGTTACTCAATTTTCTAAATTGTCCCAACCTAAAGGCATTTTTCACTTTCTACCATACAATGCTTAAAACAATACCATTTGGATGGAAGAATGGTATGAATTGTTATATGCAAATTCTACTAAAGTAAAATACTCCTCCCACTTAGTGGGATGATCCATGGCATACATTCTAAGCATGTCCTCCATAATTTGGTTAACTCTTTCAATTAGGCTATTTGTTTCAGGATGGTAAGCAGTACTAAAATTGAGTTTGGTTCCTAATGTGGTCATAAGAGAGGTCCAAAACCTAGAAGTAAACAACTTATCCCTATCTAAAATGATTACCTCATGCATCCCATGTAGCCTAATGACTTGCTTTCTGAATCTTTTAGCCAAAAGTGGGGCATCATCCTTCACATTTCTTTGTATGAAATGTGCTACCTTGGTTAGTTTATCAACCACCACTAATATATTGTTGTGTTGATGCCGAGTTTTAGGAAATCCCATTACAAAACCCATGGAACTTAGGCCGACCACTTATGTTGTGGTATATCATGAGGATATAGTGTTCCTGCAGGATGACAATGTTCCACCTGAACTTGTTGGCATTCAAGACATTTGGTGACATAACAAGTTGTTTCCTTTTCCATTCTTGACCAAAAGTAATGGGTTTTTAGGTTCACATACATTTTAGTCACCCATGGATGTGCTTTGATAAGGCACATTATGGTGTTCTATGAGAATTTTCAATCTCAAACCACCCTCTTCCAACATATAAATTCAGTTCAAATAACAGAGAATTCCACATTTCCCACATGGTACTCAGCTGGATTAATCTCTCACTGTACTTCTAACCTCATTTGTTGACAAAAGGGATCTAGTTCCTACATTTGCTTGATCTTTTCTAGCAGTTCAAACTTCAACTGTGAGATTGTAGCTAGTTTATCACTTCAAATTAAGGCATTTGCAACATGGTTTTCTTTTCCTTTAACATATGAGATATCTATCTCATAGTTGCTTAATAATTCCAACCACCTTCTGTGATGAGCATTCAAATCTAGTTGGGTAAACAAATATTGGAGTCCTTTATGATCAGTGTTCAGCTTGAAGGGTCTTCCTACCAAATAGTGTTTCCATACTTTTAAGGCATGCAAAATTATCGCCAGCTCCAGATCATGGGTGGGATAATTGAGTTCGTGATCCTTCAATTTCCTAGACTTGAAGGAAATTACTCACCCATTTTTCATTAGCACTCCACCTAACCCATCTAATGAAGCATCCTTCCAAATTACAAATTCCTTATATGGATCAAGAACTTGTAAAATCCGAGTGGTGGTAAGAGATTCCTTCAACTTTTGGAATGCAATGTCATGTTTTTCTTTCCATTCAAACTTCTTTCCCTTTCATTGAAGGGAGGTTATGGGGTCAACTATCTTAGAGAAGTTCTCTACAAACTATTTATAATATCCTGCCAAACCCATGAAGCTTCTTACTTTGGTAGCCATTCTCAATTGCTTGTACCTTGGTTGGATCCATTGCAGTTACTTGGGCCGATATAATACGTCCCAGATAGTGCACTTTAGGTTGAAATATTTGGACACTTTCCCTTATAATTTATGATCTCTCAACCTTTACAAGACTATTTTTAAATGCTCCTCATGATCTTGAGTTTTTTAAAGTAGATTAGAATGTCATCTAGAAACACTAGTACAAATTTGTACAAGTAGTCATGGAAAACATGGTTCATGAGATTCATTAAAGCAGAGGTGGCATTTGTTAGGCCAAAAGGCACCACCAAAAATTCATAATGGTCATACATAGTTCTGAAAGTTGTGTTTGGAATATCTTCTTCCCTAATTCTTAATTGGTTATAACCAACCTTAAATATATTTTGAAGAATAAAGCAGCTCCCTTCATTTGATCAAATAATAGGGGATATCTATTTTGAATGGTTACCTTGTTCAACATCAGATAGTCTATGCACAACCTCAATGTTTCATCCTTCTTCTTAATGAACAACACTGGGGTTCCCAAAGTAAACACACTAGGTCATATCAATCCTTTCTCCATTAGATATTGCAATTGCATCTTAAGCTCTTGTAATTCTACAATGTTCATTCTATAGGGGTATTTTGAGATAGGCTCAGCCCTTGGAAATAGATCTATTGTGAATTCCATCCATTGCTTAGGAGGAAATCCTGGAAATTCTTCAGGAAAGACATCATGATACTATTGGAGAATGGGATGGTCTTCAATGCTAGGTGTGGGATCATCATTACCCTCTCCCCTTTCTCCCCTTTCTCACTACCCTTTTGACTTACATGGCTAAGATCATTCTTACCATCATTGGTCTCCTAATCCCTTGAAGTACCACTGACCTCCCTTGCTCATCTAGACATTCAATCTTCTTGTTGTAGCAATCCAAATTGGCTTGGTGCTTTTGGAACCCATACATCCCAAGGATTAAATCATAAGACACTAATAGAGTAACCCATAGATCCACCTTGGTCCTTATAATCCCTAGGTCAATTTTAGCTCCTCATAAACAAGATTTGATCTTTTGTGTCTTACCTGACCCAAACTCAACCTCCATCTCCTCTCTACTAAGACTCTTATGATCAATTTTAGATTTTTGAATAGCATGGGAGGAAATAAAACTATGTATGGCTCCTAAATCTTCTAGAATAGAAATGGGTCAGCTAAGAAGTGTACCTTGAAGTTTTATTGAGAAAGCTTGTTGATCTACTTGATAATTATCCATGACTTCATAAATTCTGGCAATGGGTTTAGTGGTTTTGTTGGGATTCTTGGGACACTCACTCATATAATGATCACCTCCACATGTCCAACATCTATTCACTAGTCCTTTTCGGTCTTCCTTGCCTCTCTTGGAATCACCTTGTGCCTCATTCGTAAATAATTTTTTCCTTTTGTCTCATGTATCCTTTGACCTTTTGAACCTTGGTTTTCCCTATAATTTCAATCCTTCTTAGTTTGTCGAGAAGCCTTTCCTTTAGATTTAGCTTCTTGATTACCCCTTTGTTTATTATTAAATGAATATGGTTTTTTTTGCGTTCCTACTTGCTCTTATGCTTTTCTTCAGGGACCAAAGCTACCTCCACTGTCTGGTTTAAGCTTTTAGATCAAGTGAGCTTGGTTGCATACATAATATTCTTATTCAATCCCAAGATAAACTTGTTCCCCTGATTCTCTTCTTCTTTCATATAAGGCACATGACAGAGAAAACTCATAAATTTGGACTTGTATTCAGCTACAGACATTCCCCCTTAACACAATGAATGAAATTCAGTCATCATTTGGTCTTGATGATGAGCAAAAAGGTACTCCTTGTGAAATTGATTGGTGAACTTTTCCCAAGTTAGTTGACTGATATCATAGTTTTTTTTTTTTTTTTCCAAATGTTCCCACCATAGCAAGGCTTCTCCTTCTAGGTGATATATGGTGATCCTAGCCTTAGTATTGGCATTTAATTCTATCATCCCAAAATAATTATTCATTCCTATGAGCCATGCTTCAGCAAAATCCTCACCCCCAGTCCTGTCAAACTTAGGGGCTTGCATTTTCTTCAATTCTCAAATTAGTGGGTCTTTTACCACTCCTCGTTATGACTTTGATTGGGAGTGACTATAGGTGGGAATTCTAGAGCTGCTCTCCTATTCTTGACTTATATCCACATTGTGCTCCCTATCTGGCTCTTTAGTTCCAATGCCAACACGTGATTAGTTCCTAGGCTAGTGTTGTGATTGGTGCCTTGCTCCTTTTTCCCATAAGTTCCTCGATTTTTTTCTCTTGTGATGCTATTTTTGCACAAAGTGCATTCAATTCAGCCTATAATTCTTCAGGTATGGTAGGAGGTGGAGACAATGCACCCCTACTTGCACGTAGCATTTCAGTGAGGTTAGGGCTTGTTCCCCTCCTTACTATCATCATTGAATTAGATTGATTCTACAAGGAAAAAGAGAGTGATATTTAAGTGTCTTTTCTATTTGTTTTAAATATTGTCTTATATCATATTTAGAATCACAGAGAAATTCATATGCAACATAAGATGCACAACATTTAAATATTCCATTCTCGTTTCTCATATTCACCATAACATGTTAATTTAAGCATATATAAGTCTATATGTATATATATATATATCATTAATAGTTAGCATGTTTTACAAAAAGTGAGATGATGTTTATTTTAATACTAGTTCATCGTCTTGTACACAGATTTGGTTGCAAGTAGGAGTCTACTCCTCTTCGGGTTCTTCCTCATCTAAGATTCTCGTGTTTATAAACATTTCAGCATGGACACAATTGTATTCCACAATTTCTTCCTCAATGAGAATAGGAGCATTGTGTCCACAACCAAATGGGAAATACCAAGCAACAGAGGGCTAGGGTTTAGGAGTTTGTTGAGGGAATTTCTTTGGTGGTTCATGATCCTTGTTAGGTTTATCCAATCCCTTGCCCTTTTGGATTTTAATTCATTTGATCATTTCAACCAATGGCTCAGTGTCAGACTTTGTTTCAATTTTTGTGTCTGGCCCTATGGTAATAGGGGCTTTGGATCCTTCTAGTTTCCGCTTGTTGAGGATGTTGTTTTCTCAAGACCTTATTCCCTTTTCCTTTCTTTCCATGACCCATGACTTTCAATACCAAACCGTCATATTAGTACAATGAAAGAGAGAGAGCACCTAGGTCCTAGTGTTGAGTTCTAGGCTCTGATACCAATATAACAACTCCAATGAAGAAGAGAATTCAACACAATTTTTTTTCTTTTCATCATCATGCAAGAAGGATCACATAGAAGGTTAGAATCATATAAAACAATAATGGAGACCAGCTTAAGAATTATGACATCATGTTAGTTACATATTCCACTAGCATAACTTGGTGCATTAATCAATGAAGAATACTACTAACTAGATTGCACATACCTTCATGATTGTGAATTGCTTTATCTCCAAGTCCCTACTTGTTTCAGTCATCATGGGGTGAAAAATAATCCCAACCAAAGTGGATTCAAACCCTATCCACCCCTCCAAGCGGATTATGTGGCCTGTGGTGAGAGAGAGAAAGTTGTCATTCCAACCCTTAAGCTTATGTGCAAAAATATCTTCCTACTAACCCTCCTCCCAAGGTGCACCTAGCTATGGTAAGCTTATAATTCCATTAACAGTTATATGGTTACATAGGGAGTTAGTTCTACCTACTTGAGCTTGTTGGAGAATTCACCTTCTTGTTTTCCATCTATCAACTAAGCAACCAAAGGTAACCATAATTGGCGTGGAACACTCCTAGACTAATGACAATCTTGAGCATAACTTACTGCTTATATACTCTTGTCCATCTCAAGCATAGTGTTGCCCCTAGACTATTGTCCATCTTGAGCTTAGCACCACCCCTAAACTATTTTCCATTTCAAGCATAGTACTGCTCCTAGTCTTTTGTCCATCTTGAGCCTACTACTTCTCCTAGACTACCATCCATCTCGAGGAAGTATTATTCCTTAGCTCAGACTTAACATTGGACCAAAAGTAGGTTCCCAACTCAAACTTAGTAGGTTCCTATCTTAGTTGCAACCATATAAGGCTCTTCGAGTTATCTTATTAAGACCAATAAATACTCTTATACTCCTTACGCAAAGGAAAAATAACTCTTCATCCCATGGTAAAGAATGTCCTAATTTATTCTATCCTTTAGGAATAATTTTAAGACATGGACTCATAAGGGATACATTCTCATCATGCCACCGAAGAATTTAGTTAATTAAGGAAGACTATCCTACCAAACAGTTGATCCTAATAGCTATAAACACATGAATGGATGGTTTTCCTATCATCCTACTAAGCAATGGTATTGAGAAAATTTACCTAAAGCTAGAATCTAGCATACTTTTCCATTTATTCACACAAACTTGAAGTTAGAACCATTGTTTGAGAAAATAATTTCACCAAGTCAAATAAGGAAACATTATTCAAGAGTGATTACTAAGTTACTCAATGAAGATAATTATGGAATATATATATTTATATTATAGATAATTTCAAGAAAATTTTAGAAATGAATTGTGGTACTTTATAGTCTTAAAAATGTTATCTTTACCAATCTACTTGTTACTGTGATACTTTATAGTATTAAAAATGTATCATGAGTCCAAAAGGTAGGATCTTGAACTCATAATGATTGTACCTACTTTTAAGTTTAAGTTGTTTTAAGAATTCCTTTTTCCTTGATCCTCAGTTAATGATAGCCTGATCATAAATCAATCTTGTTGATGATAGCTTGATCATAGATCAATCTTTGAAAACACTACCACTCCTCACTTCTGATCAAGGAGATCATCAATACATGGCAACATATATTTATTCTTTATCATTTCATTATTAAGCAACTGATAATCAATACATAAGCTCAGTGTACCATCTTTCTTCTTCATGAAGATCATTGGCACTCCATAAGGTGAAACATTAAGTCTTATCAATCCCTTGGACAACAATTCTTCTAGTTGATCTTTTAGCTCCATTAATTTTTTCCTAGTCATCCTATATGGCACTTTTGATATAGGCTCTGACCCTAGAACTATGTCCATGGAGAAATAAAACACTCTCTTTCAAGGCAATCTAGGTAATTCATCTGGGAATACGTTCACAAATTTCCTTCGGATAGAGTATTTCTCCATATATGACTTTCCTGATTCCACCACCTCACCATCTTCGACTTCTTGGAGGTCTCGAGGTTCATAATATACTGCATCATCTTGAGAAATGAACTCTTTTCATTCCTCAAGTTTCTCCATTTTCACTATGAAGAGTTGACAACCTTTATTCTTCACTCTATGCATTTGTATGACAAAAATCTATTGTAGCTTAACATCTCTAGGAATTCTTTGCAATGACACCCAGTTTCCAAGATAATCTAAGCATTCTACTATTTTTGCATGAAAATATACTTTGGACCTGTGTTTCCATAGCCAATTCATCCCTAAGATGACATCATATGAACCTAAGGGGGCTACTGTAGTGTAGAAAAATGTATCCCTTTACATTTTCAAACTTGTTTGGTCCCTCCCTACTAAAATTGGGCTTCTTTATGCTTTATTTGGTCCTATTGTGCATCCAAAAGCCTTATTAAATGCATTTTTCTAAGGATAATCCTAACACTTATCAAATGACCAATCATAATTTAATGATTTTGGGTTATGTCCCAGATTTAGTGATCTGGGACCCATACAGACTTATACACCACCTTGGGCATATGGGTCCCACCTAGGTTTCTTGAAATTTGTGTCCCAAGCATAGGCTACTAGGACTCATATGCCACCTTGGGCATATGAGTCCCACCTTAGCTTGGACCTATTTTGAATTCAATTATTGGCAAGATTTTATTCTCCTAGATTTGATGTTGGCTTGTAGTGTTGTAATTTTGGGAAAGTTGGCATTAAAAAGTATAAATACTAGTTTTTTCACATATTTTCTCCTAACAAGGTCTAAGCTTTCAAGTATTCAAGCACTATAGAAAATTTATGATCAAGAGAATTTTCAATGCATTCAAGAGCTGATTATCAAGCATTTGGAGCATCAATTCAAGAATCAAGAATCATGCCAAAGTATTCATGCATCATGTGTGTTTTTGAGCTTACATTTGCAATGTAGGTTTTTCATGATTCGAGCAAGCATTCAAGATCAAGTTTCAAGCATTCAATCAAGAGTCAAGATCCACATTCATGCTAGCCATTTCACACAAGTTTGCAACATTCATTTCAAGGGTTTGGTGAGTTGCAACATCACATTTGTTCATTCATCATTCCTTCATGTTATTTCATTTCATTTCAAGGTTTGATTACCAAAATGGGGTTTGATCGAGGCAAACCCCTAACCACTAACAAATCAACATTTTTACCTCTACACGTGTGATTGAAAATCTAGGTGATTTGGAGCTTGAAGATCCTTTGAAGACAAAGTTACAAGATTGAAGAAAGTTTTCAAAGTTGTCAAGAAGTTGTCAAGAAGTTGTCATCTTCACAGAAAGTCACCTACAGGCCCGAATTCAAACTTTCAAACTCAAAGATGAAATAGGAGAGAAGCTACAAAAGATCACTAGAGGATACCAGAGTTTCATCCAAACCATAATACTGGGACTAAATCACCACCTTGGAAGTATGATTTCTAGTATACCACTTTTTAGCCAGTTGTTGTAGATATTGGTTTATCAGTTGTAGATTCCAAATTCAGCTAGAAACCCTAAACTGGAACTAAATCACCCAACCTAGTATATGAGTCCCAGTACACATCAAAAGTCAAAATTTTAAGATTGTAGATCTTGTTTTGGACATATTCAGTCTTCCAAGTACTTCTCTGTTTAGACTCAATTAGTTATTGTAATTTCAAGCTCCAGTTTCTAGGTCATATAGCTAGATTTGCATATTACTTTCATTTCCTTCTTTCTAAGAATTTTCTTAGTGGTGAACCCCATTTTTAATCACACCTAAGGAAACCACTCTCACTACACCCTTACCCCAATTGAATCATTGGGTTGAAATCTCTTGGTTTCCTAATGAACTAAGAGTGAAATAGGTTCCCTAAGTTGTCCATCTCCTAAAAGGTGGACACACCTTATTTCCTTGTGTTCAGCTACGTACAAATTCACTTCCATAGAGAAACTCGAAAGTTCGACCCTTGCTTGGAATAGACATTAATCCACCTTAGCTCTTGTCTAGTTTGTATATTCAACAATCCAAGACTTTTCCATGTAGCTAGCTTTTTCTAGAAATTTTACTAGTTATACTAGGAGAAACAAATTTTTCATAGCACCAGTATCTATTAAAATTGAGATGGGGATACCAAGCAAAGTACCTGAAACTTCAACTTGAGTAATTTGGTACTCCATTTATCAATTTTCTAATACTACATTAATCCTTTGCTAGAATGCAACTCGTTGAGGGAGATGGTTCCCATGTGGTTGTGACCCTAATGGTTTGTTGGGACACTAGTTTACAAAGTGATCTCCACCACATGTAAAACATCATTTCAATTGTCATTTCCTTTTCACAAGCCCAAAATTTCCTTCATTCCCACTAGCATTACATTGTTGTAGTTTTTGTTGTTCCCCTGCGATCCCTTCTTGGTTCATTCCAATTATTTTGGGGTCCCTTGTCCCCTTAGCTTTGAAAACCTTTCCCTTCACTAGGCTTCTTCAAATCTTGATTTGCTTGTGACCAATTGAACTTCATTTGATTCTTTTCACAATAGTTCAAGATCATATATTTAAGCCTTTGCTCTTGATTAATGGATTTCCCATATACTAGGTCCATGGTAGCAGGACCATGTATATCTATCTCTCCACCTATTTGATCATTGAGACCCATGATGAACTTCCTTATGTGAAACTAATCATCCTTTTGGTAAATGGGTACATACCTCAGGAGACAAGTGAATTTCTCTCAATATTTGTCATCAAGGAATCTCCTTGCTTCAAGTTCTAGAAGTTGGTAAGCTTTTGATCATAGAAGAGTTGAGGTAACCACCCCTTCCTGAATATATCCATGAATTCACTCCAAGTAAGCCTTAAGGAACTAAGCCCAAGATACATCTTTTTATTCATCCTCTAGTTGGATGCTTCACCATCCAACTAAAAAGCTCCCCAAATTGTTTTAGTGACCTCAAAGTAATTCCTAATTTCAAAATACTTTTCCATATCCATGAGCCATGCCTCAACCACATCCCCACTAGTACTACCTTCAAATTTTGGAGGTGTGATCTTTCACATATCTTGAGATAGTTCACTTGCTAATTGTTTCCTTTTGGTTCCCTCTAACCTAGACTATGACTCATCATCTTCATGTTCACTAGATTGAGTATGATCATTGGAATTTCTCCTTCTTCTTAATTGTTAGGAACTTCCTCATCATTGTTGGGAGCTTCTTGTTTGTCCCTTTATTTTCCTCTTACCTCCTACTTTAGGTTCCCAATTCTTTCTCTTGTTTCATCCATCATAGCCAAAATACGATCCAATTTAGCTTTGACATTTTTTGCACCTTGACCTAGACTTCATGACTTTCCCCAAGGTTAGTTCTTGTTCTAACCATTTTTCACAAGAAAATTTACACCTAGAGGTTTTATTTTTAATTAGATCCTAAGAAAGTTTACTTATAATTCTAAAAAACATTCCAAAAGAACAAAGATTCACATATCAAGTTTCATAAATGAACTCATACACAAGTTTTTGCCAAAACATATTTTTCATTAAGGTCAAAAAGGATTTCAATATCCTTGTGTTTACATGGAATGACTATTCAAATAGTCTAAGGGAGAGTATCCCTTGAATCCACTCTCTAATACATAACTAAGTGGGGTATACCTCTCATATTTTTGTTCACATACATCATCAAAAGGGATATAACCCTCAGACCTATCCTTAGATACATAGTTTCAAGGAACATATTCCTCTAATTTTCCACTTGAGAGTAATACAATAACTTTCAACATTGGAAGAACATGAGGGTCCCTAAAGATCATGGTAAGACTAACACTACATTTTGATGGCATATCTCTGGAAAGTGGTAATGAGTCAGACTTGTTCGGAGAGATAGGAGGTACAAAGTTGGTAGCCTCACGTATCCTTTTTCTCTCTTGACTGATTCATGATAGGGCATGATTGAAAGTCTTAGACTCACTCATCCAAATGGTGTTGTCGTAATTGGTCCCCTCTATGGTTCGAACAATGGCTTCCTTTTCCTTCATAGTATCAAGATGACATTTCACATTTACAACTTCCATAGACATGGATACATGATTACATACATAGCTTCCACCAGCTCACTAAAAATAGAGATACGAATGGTCCAGGTGTCCTTCCTCAAATCTTGGCCACCAACTATATGAGGGGAAGAATCACTCAAGCTCTTTTCTACCAACCACAGACTTGTTGCGGTTCACCGCACATCTACCTAATTGGTAAGATGGCCCTACCATTCGACAAAGAGATTGGTTTGGTAACCTCGTAATCCTAGCCTTCCTAGAGCATAGTGTTGTGTCCTACATATCTATAACTTTCATATAGTGGCTAAAATCTACATGTATATCAATCCTTGCCTAGTATGCAAACCTAGATTACAGTGAAATGACAGTGTAAACAGTGGCTACTTACACTACTTTGGCCAAAGTATTCATCATCAAGAATTTAGAGTGGAGATCACACGCTCACCCACCTTCCTAGCTCAATTTGGTTTTGACCATTCATAATCTTAACATACATCCCAAAAAGAAGAAAGTGATGAAATGATAACTTGACTAACTAGGTTACACCCTTTCCCATGGATTATTCTAACCCCATGAATAACCAAGTTAACCTCCTATTCCATTTGACATTTCCATCTAAAGTACTTCAAGATATCAACACACATCGCATTTCATATTTCATGCTACATATGTATAGTATTGATAAACTACATATAGTTTAAATAGATACATAAACATATAAATTTCAATATAAATTATACAGGAATAATCCAAATAAAAACGTTTCACCAAAACAAGAATCAACCAAGAACATGCAAGATTTTCCAAAGCATCTTAACACATACTTAATCAATCCTTTCCAAACAAGGTATCCACAAATAAATAACCTCTCAAGAATAAATAAAAAAGGAATAAAAATCAGTATGCTTGTATACAAGCTCCAACTGATATTACTTCCTCCCTAGCCCAATTCTACAAGCTTGCTTGCTACTTCTTCTAAGATCAACCTGTCTCTCCCACTTCTAGCCTCTTACCAATTCTCTCAACAATTACAATTGCAAAATCACAAAGCAACTCACTAACTCTCAAAGCTCTCTAATTCACTTACACAAAAAATACAACAGAATAACGATGGAGAAATCAAAATGAAAAGTGTAACAAATGATAGAGAGAGCACCTCTAGATATATACTAAATTTTGAGCATCCAAAGGCTACAAACAAGCTAACAAATATGTTGCCTTCCTATTCACATGCAACGACTCAGCTGATTTAAACTCTCAAATTGCAACACATAATAATCCTCTTATTTCCAATTTCATAGAATGGTCGAGTTGACTTCATTCTTGTGACATCACGGCTCTTTTACTAAGTCAAGGCATAGGGACACATTTATACAGGTTTTCTATTTGATTTATAAGTCAGTCCTACCCTCACAAATGTCTATCATCTTTGCATTGACTAAGTTTTATGTTTATCCTATAGCTTTACCTAGATATGGCGTAGGTTTTAGACTTCTATTGGTTTCCACATTCTACAGATTTTGGCACCACCTTCATACTTCAGTGCCCTTTATTTATGCGCAATCAAGACTAAGTCAGCAATGTTGAATCTGCATTTATCTTACTTGCAATGTTTTAACAATATTTACCTTTTCTATACATAAGTCTCTTTGACTTATTCTCCTTATACTTTATGCGATACATTTTAGCTTTGGCCAATGTTTCATATGAGATAGCACTATGTTAATTTGCTTTGCTTATTACAAGACACTTTTAATATATCAAATAGCAGTGCTATGTTAATGCACTTTGCTTATTACAAAACACTTTTAATATATCAAACAATATATATATATATATCCTCATAATTACTAAATACATTACTTGCCAATTAAATAAATATATAAACATATATCAAAATAATTATATATATACACAAATATATACATATATACATATATATGTATATAAGTTTACATTTAACGTAATTATATACATATATATTAATATATATATATACACGAAGTGTATATATATACATCAATCGATGAATATGGGAACATATGTGTTTATGTAAGGATATTAAAATAATGTTATATATATGCATAATATATATATACCTAATTACGTTAAATGAAAATGTATATACATATATATTAATATACGTATATATTTGCATATATATAAAATTATTTTGATAGAATTTTGATATATGTTTTATATTTATTTAATTGGCAAGCAATGCATTTAATAATTATGAGGATATATATATATATATATATATATATATATATATATATATATAGTTTGATATATTAAAAGTGTTTTGTAATAAGCAAAGCGCACTAACATAGTGATGCCTTGTATGAAACATTGGCCAAAGCTAAAATGCAATGCATAAATAATGAGGAGAATAAGCCAAGGAGACTTATGCACAACAAAGGTAAATAATGTTAAAACATTGCAAGTAAGATAAATGCAAATTCAACATTGTTGACTTAGTCTTGACTACATATAAATAAAGGGTGCTAAAGTATGAAGGTGACACCAAAATCTATAGAATGTGGAAACCAATAGAAGTCTAAAACTTGTGCCATATCCAAGTAAAGCCATAGGATAAACATAAAACTCAGCCAATGCAAAGATGATAGAAATTCTATCCATGCACATATTTACTCACATTTATGAGTTATTGTAGACACATACATATATACATATATACATTCAAGATGTATATACTTCATTGACTAATATATAAATATGAACACACAAGGAAGGACTTTCACTCGACATAAATACTTAATGACATTTTCCCAATCAAGAACATTCAAAGACTGAAACCATAAAACAATACAAAACATTCCCAAACCAAAACTGAAGATCACTTACCAATTCCTTGAACTAACTTGACTCAACTTAGACCAACTAGGATGCTTGTGTGTGTATACTCGGTTAGGCTCATTAAGTTACCAGACCAAGTTTTTCTCCTGAGTGATACTGATGCAGACCCAAGAGGCTCAAACCCAATCAATCTAACAACCTGCCTTTAAGAGGCATCTAACAAGATTAAAATAACTTATCTAAGCAATCTAAACAACTCTCAAATTCTGTCAACCAATAGAAGCATGGTTTCTCACTTTCACCCCTTGAATCCTAGTAGTAGTGCAAACTCATTTTTTGGCCATTAACTCAAATGTTCTCCAAAACACTAGACCAACACATGATGGTTTTAGACACCCATTTCAGATTTGTAACATATATTTCAAAATCAGATACAAGTCTTTTGTACCAATTTCCCAAAATCACCCCTTCTACGTTGACCTAATTAGGATGATTAGGTCTAAATTACAAAGCAACATGTCTTCAAACTTATCACAGGCCCTTGAAACCTTGGGGAATCATTTCCTATGCCCTAAAACCTCTAAAACCACAATGAGATTCCACTGGTACGACCTATTTCATAACAAACCTGAAAACCCTTATTTTATGCACTATTCATGAGGGTTTATTAAAAATCCTACATCCAAACCTTGCCAGACCTAATGAATGCATCAAAAAAGTTTCATGGACCCTACACAAGGTCAAGAATTCATTACATAGACCATTCTTTTGACAATTTTTCAAAACCCCACCATGGCACATCAACTTCATGTGGAAAAATGCTTATTTCTGATCAAGAACACCAATCCATCAGCCCTAAACTCATTCCTCGACAATCAAAACAAAAAGAAGTCATATTCTAATATATTCCAAGCCATCCCACTGAGTAACAAGTCACAACAGTAGGTGGGATGGGCATTTCATAATTTAAATCTTACACAAACCCTTACTTCAGCAAAACAAAGCAGTCCTTGTAATTTGATGATTTCACACACAAAACGATGACTTAGGGCTTCAAACCAAAAGAAATAGAAGGTAAACACATGTATCTTAAAATATTGATAATATCAGACCATGGAAAGCCTGTACGGTTCTGTACAAGTCTAAAAAAGAAGAAGCAAAACACAAAAAATCTAAGAATTAGCGGAGTTTATTTGATCTTTTTCCTTCAAATATTCCAACCAACATTACAAAATGAGGTTCGCATTCCTTTTAAAGGTTTCTGCAGGCCCAACCAATGTCCAATCACCTTACAACTGATTTTTAAATCACAAATGACCGTTGGAGGCCAAGTTGACATCATTTACACATGGTATAACAACAACATGACTCATATTGTAATGTTTGCACACCTTCACCTATAACTCACTAAACTACACCAATGGCTTGAAAATAGCCTTCTTACATCAACAAAACAATAATCTTGCACACTTAAATGTAAATTCAAAAACTTTCCTTCAAAGGCTACAAACAATTCTTAGTGCAAGATTACAATTTTACACATTTTAACAACTAAACTCATAAACTCACCTAAATGCATGCTTAATGGTCTTGATTGACCTTATTGAAAACAAAACATGCTCAAAATTTCCATACCAACCTATTGACCTCCCTATTTACCATCAGATGATCAAGAATGGAGGATGAGGTGTAGGTGCTCCTGCACCAGATACTCCTCTCTTTCAAAGGTTTGAATATATTACTACATCTAGCTTAGTGCATTACAACAGTAATTAGCCGATAACAATACATTCATATGCATCATATATTTCATCTTCGGGATCATTATAAAACATCAAATTGAACTAAACATTCATTCATCATATTTCCATCAAGATTCATATACAAAACACAATCATAAATATATTAAAGCATTTTAACCCATCAAGGTAATAGTAAATAGTTAATAACACTTGGGGTGTAACAAAGATCATGTTTGCAAGGCATTAAGAAGAAGGAAGAAATTATGTGCAAGAAGTTATTATGATCAATCATGCCATTTTATGAATATGTATTGATTTATCCTCTACATGCTAGCTACAACAATCTATTATGTTTTGTGAACTAACCTTTTGTAAGTCTATCAAGAAATTAAGGCATCCATCAATCAACATTTGTGGCAACTTGTGGTGTAGTATCACTTTATCAAAGATTTCACATTATGGTAACATTGTCATTTATTATTTGATTTCAGTCAATTATTATTGTTGTTTGGCTATGCCCAACCTAGGGCATGACCTCTTGATCATCATCAATAGTTGTACGTGGAGGTAGAAATACCAAAATAGGGCTTGACTTAGGCAAGCCCCTATACAACACAACATTTCCCCATCTTTTCATGTGTGCAAGAAAGATTTGAAATTTTCATCAACAGACAATCATAGGAAACACAGAGAAGATTATAACTTGAATTTCATAGTTTTCATATCCCAAAAAGGTAGCATCTCAGATCTAGGGCGCCCATGCCCATGTCCACCCAATTTAGGCTCCAATTTTTATGTCTTTCAATTTCAATTTTCATTTGTGTGATAAATTTCATTTTCAGATCTAGGGTTTATGTCAAATAGGCTTGTTAAAACACATAAAATTTATCTTCTTCACAACTCAAAAAGACACAAACCCTAGGAGATTGGCTCTCCCTTGTGGCAACAAACCAATCATCAACCCTAGTTGGTTTTGTATTCAAATGTGGAGTCCAGTGAAAAGAAGTTAATCCTAGTTGGATCTAGAATCACTTTTCCTACTTCACAATTTGTAAATGCCTTTTGGATAGCCATAGTATTAATTTGAGCTATAATTTTTCTTTATAGATTTTGAAAACTTACCCTAGAAAATTTTAAAAACCCAACCTCCTTAAATAGAACTCCAAAATCTATGAAGTTGTAAAACAAGATGAGATTATTTTTCTCACCATAAATGGGAAATAAGTGTTCATCACTATATGCAACACATAGACCAACAACTACCAAAAATTGTAGATCCATTAACATGTAATAACAATAATCCGCTCTAGTATATAATCATAAAATAAAAAATGCAACAACACTATCTTCATGATAGTATCCAATAAAATTTACAAAGAACAGATGCACTAATGAACTTACAAAATGCACTATATATAAGGAACACTACTATTGCATGTCTATCTACACAAAAAATAATCCTATTTGTAGAAGATATTTTAAGTGAGAAAGGCATATATTAATTTTCCTCACTTAATAATATGGACCCAAATGAACAACTTATCATGTTCAAAAATCTCACTCAAGTATAATAGATTCTCATAGCAAAAGTAAATCCAATATCACTAGTAACCCATGCTCATGGAGGAAAATACAAATACACTAAAATTACACCATTGAATTCATTTATAATTCATCAATAGAAAGAATAAGAAAATTATCTTTAAGAGTAAGTTTGTTGAGTCCCCTATAATCTCAAAACATTCTCCATGACTCATCTTTCTTTTTAACCATAACTGTTGGAGATGAATAGACACTTTTACTAGGATGAACAATTCCTAAATCTAATATTTCTTTGACCAATTTTTCAATTTGTGCCTTCTATTCATGTAGATAGTGATAAGGTTCAATGTTAGGAGGAATACTTCCTATTATTAATTCAATGGCATGATCATGGTCTCTAATTGGAGGTAGACCCTTGGGTTTTTGAAACACTTGGCGGTTTTGAATGATCTCTTGAAGTTGTAGTGGATGTTGATTTTTCAAATCTTGCATTTCTACACAATGTACTTGTTTTTCTATGGCATCAGAACCTTAAGTATTTTCTTCATCCTATGGGAGCTAATAATTTGATTTCATGGCGATTTCACTCCTATAATTTGTTTTCAATTGCTCTAAAAGTAATGAATAATTCCTAAAAATTGAAGGATATTGTTCTCAACTATTCAAGTCATTGCACTCTTAAGACTACATCTGCTCCTCCAATTGGGATCTCAAATAATTTTGAATCTAGTTGATAATCTTTCATAGAGAATTTTATATGATGGCATTTACCACCACAAAGAAATTGTTTCTCATTATCTATAATGACTTGGAAGTTAAAGTTTGGATACACAAAACAATTGATCTCATTAGTCAATCTTCTATCAATAAAGTCACATATACTACTTGTATCAACCAATACTACCACCTTTCTCTTTTTCATATAACCAAATATTTTGAGTGTTTGTGGTATGCTTGTGTCATTTAATGCATGTAAGGAGATGGTAGCATTTTTTTCCTCTAAATATGCATGTTCCAATTTCACGTTTGATTCTTCTATACTTAATTCCCCCTCTTATTCAACCTCATTCTCAATAATCATTAGTTGCTTCTCATTTTACCACACTTCGACCTCTAGAACATTTTCTATCATGATGCCAATATAGACATTATTCTCTTTTCTTTGCCTCTTGTTGAGGAGAGAGCTTAGTAATTTGTCTTAAGTTAAAGAAGTTGGCCCCGTTTTTGTTAATAGAATTGATCACATTTCTATCTTTCTATCCTATGGTTTGACCTTATGTGGATCTTTTAGTAGTGAAGTTTCATTGCTCAATATGCAATACTTGTTGCATGGATTTTCTAACTATGCAAGGTTCTAACAAATGAACGATCATGTTCAATTTGATCAAATAAGTCCACTAATGTAGAGTTGTAGTCTTTGATAAGGCATCACATGTTGAATTTAAATTGCTAATCTCATCTGCTCAACGCTACATTCAACCACATACCTTGATTGTAAGATTGTTTTTGGAAGAACGCCCTAAGGTATTTGCATCAAACTGACTGTTGTTTTTAGTTACGGGCAATGTCAATAGCTATTAGTTTGATTTTTAAAGCCGTTGGTTTGCTTTCGCTGTTTAGGCTCTTGAACTAAGCACCAAAAAGAAATATTTCAATATATAATTGCATGGTAACATTATTATTCCAGACAGAACACAAAGAAACTTCTGGGATGACTTTCCTCTACGCATACTATTTCCTGCTATCTTTATTATCACCTGTATTTTTTTAGGCTAGGTTACCTGCACTTTCTTCTGGGACTTAGCTGCACCTCTACCTCAGCTGTGATTAAATATTGATAGACAACTTGAAAGGGAAGCATGAAGATCATTGAAGACTACTGCCTATTAAATCAGCTAAACACGTATAGGGGGAACTCAGAAGTCTCAAGTGATGACACAAAGATGTTTGTATAATAAGCAAAGGCTGTTATTCAACAGAATGTGTCAACAGATGCATACCAAAATTTATATGGGTGTTTCTGCAGAGAAAACTAAAGCTGAATCAGGCAGTAAATCTTGGCAGAGAATTTGAAATCTTAGTTGGCATGGCCATGTTGGGTGTAAATGGTATACAAGTCTAACATAACTGATCTCTTATGCATAAGCAACTCTTTTTCTCTGGATAAGGGAGTCTCAAAATAAAATGCAAAAGAAGAGATCGTACAGGATACACAATATGGACTAGAGTGAAATCTAAATTCTGTCAATTTTCAGAAAACATAAGAACAGGCTAACATTCGAGGGTGGCATATTGAAACCAGTGAATGAATATACCTGAAATGGTTTAGGCAAAAACATAAGCACATAAGCAAATGTGAATCTTCTTAAAAGATTATTTCAATGCTCCCTTTCTTCATTGTTCAGTTCAAATATTGCTTTTTCTGCTTAATTTGTCAGGAGATATGTTGCTGGGATCAGAAATCTGATCCAACTGACTTGGAATACCACTATATTCCATTTTTCCAGATGAATTTCATCCTTGTTGCAGTCAACAAAATTCCATGTCTGCATGAGTCCTACCCAAGCTTTTAATTGAAAGTTTGAAAAATAAAAGCTGAGTGCTAGTGCTTTGGATTTTTGACTTTTTAAATCTGAACTGAAATAATGTACATCTTCCATGTGACTAGTTATCAGTCAACAGATTGGTAGATCTAGGCTCTGGCTATTGGATTCTAATCATTCCTGTCGAGAACTGAAGTTTTTGGTAATCCTGTTTCATTCTCACAACCTGTAGACATAAAAACAAACAAAAAAAGCTTCAATTAAGGGTCAGTTGTAAAGAAAACAATTTTACTTGCACAGTATAACATATGACTACTCATCCAGCGCACTAACAGTTCCTGTTTACATTATTAAAATTTTGAACATAATTAGTGGTAACCAGGGCTTTTACTTACAGTAACTGGCCGAGCCTCATCATCTCAACCAGCAACAAAGGCTACTCCTCGTGCAAGTTCTCCAGAGAACTCATCTGTTATCAAATGCTATTCATTTTATCAAAATATTGGTGTAAATGTCAATATATGTGTGGTTTAACTAAGTTTCTCAAAATCAGTTCTAAGCATTTAAACGATAAAAATCCTTTGAAATTTTTAAAAATAAAAAACATATTACTAAAAGCTCTAATGGATCCATAAATTGGTTCTCGAAACTTCAATCTGCACAAGAAAAAGGGTCAGCTTCATCGCTTTTCCTGGCTTAGGCAATGTCATGGAAACACTCAATCAAATCTTTGGTGGTAATAAAGCAAAACGCACCAAGTTTTCATACATAAAGAAGAATAAACGCATTTGCAATTTTGCTGAACAAATTTGTCAGAATTTGGGTGAGACAAAATTAATGCCATACAAAGCAAATTCTATAAACAAACATGTTACTCTGGATAATCTAAAATTGCTATGGTAATCAATGTCAAGAAATTAACTAACCCAACTTAGATGGTAATACACTCATTTTAAATGGTAATTCAACAAGTTCTGGGTAGCTGTTCCAGAAACAAAATTTCAAGTAAAAGTTTAAAACTCACCTTCTAAATATATTTTACAAAAATACCAATAAATCTTAAGTTAAATACAGATCAGTAAAAGCCAAGTATACAACAAAAACTCAAAAAACAAAACTTCCAATTTCGATTACAACAAAAGGCCTGTACAGCTGAATGCATACCAAATATATGCTCGATTGATTATGATTTGATGTATGTGCGCATCCTGTTTCAATGCCCCAGTCTTGTCATAGACTACAATTATGTGGGCAAATATTGTGGAGACAGGCTTTACACATGCCAATTGCATTTGCCTGAGAATTTTCAAAGGCTTTTCTAGAGAAGCATACTCAGTAATAGCAATGTGTTAGCCTTTCTAACAAATGACTATCCTCTACAAATCTGGTCATATTCAAATAATGCTATTGTCAACTGTGAAGTCAATCTCCAAAGCTTTCTGTAGCATACTTTTAGTCTCTAGCAAAAGGGGGTCTTTGGAACAGGGCGTGGACATACATCACAGCAGAGTAAAAAACACAGAACACTCAGCAGCCATTTTTAAGAAAAGAAATTGGTGAATATTTATATGTAAAATTAAATTAAGAACAGTGCATACCTTTCATAAAACACAAAGCACCTAACTATTTCTCACTTGTTCCGTAGATAATAATCACATGCCTTTTCAGCCAACTGTGCAAATTAATAACAGAATATTAACACAATTCCACTGTTGTTTTTAAAAAAAAAATCAAAAGTACAGAAGATTCAGTAACTGTTTAAAAAAAGGGGTTACAAGAAGTGCTCTTGTAAACAATCTCCAATATCTCACAGGACAAGTATAGGCATTTGGAATACCAATATCTTCAAGCCATACATATCTTCAAACAACGACTTCAAAGATCGAACATTGTCACAGGATTGACATATTATAAGAAAATCAATGGGATTTCTGTCAAATGATTTATAAGCATTTTGTGTGCCTAGGTCCTAAATGACATGCAATAATTTAGTGGTTAGCTGATACCTGTTCACTGCTATTATTTTACACTGGACTATATGTTGGTGTGCGTTTTATCATCCACCGAACACACAGAATAAAATGTCCAAAGACACTCTATCTTCTCTTGAACAAAGTCACCGCGTATGCTAAGACTGCGAGAAGATCATATGGCGACTCCAAGGTTTCTTTCGTCAGGTCATGACATGTGGATAAGCTCAATGGGCATTGTGATATGCTGGTAATACACAAAGGGACTTATGTTAAAGAATTTCTCACAAGTTCAGGACTTAGACAGATTTATCATTAAGTGCTTCTTCTGTTGGGATTCTCAATTTGGGATCTCAAAAAAGTGCAAAATGGATAAGGGTTTAGGGGCTCTAATCTATGCCGAAGAATTCAAGAGACGGTAAAGATCGGGTGAAACGAGTAACCATGCTTTGCTTCCCCTCCCTGGGACAACTACACAAAGTGGGTGCAACCTTCAAAGGGTGTGATTATAATTTTCAAGCCTTGAATAAGACTAAAGTTAAGCATCCACAATCACGAGCTTAGGCTAACTTTAAGCATTGAATGAAAATCTTCCATCCAAAGAAAATATGAGCAATGTTTCACCATAAATCTATACTATCAAATCTTGCATTCACTTAACAAACATTCAAAGCAAATTCTATCTTAATTCTAATCTAATTCTACTTCAATTCTAATCTATGGTTGAAGAAGTTATGCAACCTCACAAACCACTTGACAATAAAAGGAATTCAAAGAAAATCATGCATAAGAGCTTTTATTATCAGATGTAGCAAAACGCAACAATCTCAGACACTTTCTTCACACAAATGAAAATGAGAGTTCATGAGTTTATATAGAGTTTTCAAGAGCAAATGAAAGGCCAAGATTAAAACAACATTAACAGCCCAGATTAATACAAATCAACCCTAATTAGGGTTTCCCAAATAACATCAGTAAACACTAAGTAAACAAAGAGTAAAGTGAAGTCTAGAGCTATCTTCAAGGGAATGCGTCCCTATCCTCCTGTGTAGCAGTGTGTTAGACGAACTAGGACACGATCTGGATGACTTCTTCCATTGTGACCTGTGGTAGCACGTTCATCCTGAATTCCAGCCCATCCAAGTCCTCAACGTATCCAACAAAGGCACTCTCCCATTCCAACTCTTGCTTCAAGAAGGCATCCTAGAGGGATAAGAGGTTCGCCACCCTTGTGAAATCCTGCCTTAGAATCACCCCTATGGTAGAGAAGAAGATTTCCTGAACTTTGCTCTTTAGTCTTTCTAGTTGCATGTCATTTTCTCGAACAATCTCTATATCAAACACATCCACAGCTATGAGGTAAATTTTTCTCTGAATTTCTCTAATTTGTTCCTCCACTCTAAGTCCATTAGCCTTTGCTTTCTCCAAAACCTCACTTTGTATTGTCAATGCCCAATACCAATGGTGGAAGTCATAAGCAGCGCCCACTGCAATTATCTTTCCCTCGATCAATTCTTGTTTTGGAACGCCTTTCAACACTTTGAGGCATAGAATGAGCCTCTCCTGAATATCCGAGAGGTTGTCCCAAACTTCCACCATGACAACCAATCTGGAAAGGAATGAGGAAGTTTTCCCGTAGGCGATGGTCATTCTCTCCATAAATGAAGCCGCTTCTATGCCTTTAGCTATCATCCATTCCTTGGCTTCCTTAGCTGTGACCATTCCTTCCTCCATGTCCTTGGTTGTTTCTTGTGAGGAATTGAGAAGAGGAGCTACTGCATCACCCTAGTTGAGTGGTGTTGTGACCTTTTCACACATTGCCCCATTCAAAATGGGGACTCCCTAATTTTTTGCTCCATTCTGGTCTTTTGGCTTTGGTTTTTGTCTCTCTCTTTTCTGTCTCTTTTCTGCTGTCTGCTTTCCAGGGATGTGCTCATCTGTGAGCTTAAACGCGAAATTTTGGCCAAGTCTGTAGAATTAGGGTTTGTATTTCTCTGGTCAGTCTAAAGTCAAATGAAGTGAATAAATTGAAAGCAAAGCTTCACGTTGCAGTCAATACGCTTCTAGCAAGCTCCCAACAAAATTTCATCAAATTCTGACGACTTACTATTTTTAGTAAGTGTGCATAGGGCGTTTTCTTAGCACTACTGAAGTTTCAATAGTCACACTGCTTCCAGAACATGTCAGGCTGCTCGTCTGCAAATTTTGAGCTGAAACAGACAACTGTCTATTTTTAGCAAATTCAGCTCCCGAAGCAAATTTTAGGGTTCATATGCAGAGTTCTTCAATGCATGTCTAGAGATTCTTTTTGGGTTTTCAGAAACCTTTGCGACAATAGAACATGCAAAATGAGATGATGATTTTGAGAATTCAGCCTTCAGAGGCTATTTTTAGGGTTTGCATGTTGGAATTTTCTTTGCATGTCTAGACATTCCTTGTGGGTTTTTCGAGGGCTTTGCAATGGTGTAACATGCAAACCAGGATTAGAACTTTTTCAAGAGCCGCCTTTGGAGGCTATTTTTAGGGTTTGCATGTCGAAGTTTTCAACACATGTCGAGTGATTCTTTATGGGTTTTTCAAGAGCTACGCAGTGGTGTGACATGCAAAGCAAGATCAATTTTCAAAGACTTACTATTTTTAGCAAGTCCATTCCGGTAGCTGCCCAGCACATCAGAACCACAAACAGGGCAAAGTGCAACAAAAATGAGGTCAAATGGAGGTCATTTGATATACATGCAAGTCAAATTAGGGTTTCTAGCTTCGGGACCCAAACTGAGGGGTAAAATGCTAGAATTTTTGAAAACCGATGAATCCCACCACGATCAGTATCTTTCAAGCTATCCATCGGTAAAACTTGAGGGCAATCGGAGCACTTACTATTTATAGTAAGGCGTTCTAGAAACTAGCTAAAAATAGTAAACCAGCGTCAGGCACCAGTGTGAACGGGCAGGTCATCCGATGAGGGTCACGTCATTCAAATTTCAAGTCAAACGGAGTTGTGGAGGTCTCAGAAACAGACAGTTACTATAAATAGTAAACCACCTTCAGAAACGTGCTATAAATAGTAGGTCAGCTCGAGATGGCAGTGTGAACAGACTAACAAGGTCATGGAGATCCAGTGGTTATAATTTCAAATCAATCTGAACTTCAGAAGTGTGAAAATCGAAGGACTTACTATATATAGCAGGGCATGGATAAACTGGCAGAAGTAGATAATGAAATAAAATCTAAGTCTGAAGTCCATCCTTCACCACCCTCCAGGTGCGCCCCCATCCTCAGCTGGTTGGTAGATGAAAATCTTTCAAAGGCATTGAAAGTTTATCCACTTCCATACCTCAAATGCACCCCAAGGAAGAATCAACTGGGAAGTAGAAAATTGCCTAAGTTTGGAAGTTCGTCCACCTACCCCCTCCGAATGCGCCCTCATGCTAAGAAGGTGATTAAAAAAATGTCTAAGGCATTGAGTTCGTCTTGCTCCACCCCTAAAATGCCCCCAACTTGCCTTGAGGATGTTTGAAAAATTCTAAGTGTTGAAATATCCACCTTGACCCCCCAAATGTGCCCATGCAAGGTGGAGATGTGAAGAAAATTCTAAGTGTTGAAATATCCTACAGGCACCCTCAAATGCGCCCTCATCATCAAGCATGCAAAAAGTTTCTAAGGCATGAAGTTTATCCTCCTGCCTATATGAAATACGCCCTCTTCAAAGTCAAGGTGTTAGAA
This sequence comes from Sequoia sempervirens, assembly GCA_007258455.2. Taxonomy (NCBI): domain Eukaryota; kingdom Viridiplantae; phylum Streptophyta; class Pinopsida; order Cupressales; family Cupressaceae; genus Sequoia; species Sequoia sempervirens. The sequence continues at coordinate 70,549 of VDFB02010734.1, read as the reverse complement.
AATTTTAAGTAAAGGCGTCCATCCTCCAGCACATGCTAAATGCGCCCAAGCAAGCTAGGAAAAGACAATTCTAAATCCACCTCAGGGTCCAAAATGCGCCCATATTGAAGAAGTCAAAGAGGGGTCAAAGGCGTTGAAAGTTTATCCTCCTCCACCCTCTAAATGCGCCCATCCCTCTCTATATGTAAAGTGCGCCCAAGTCAAGATAAAGAAGAGGGGAATTACCAAGGTGTTGATGTTAAACAAGGTGAAGATGGATGAAAATTCCTAAGACATGGTTAAAATCCTTCACCATAGCCTAAATGCGCCAAGTCCAAGAAGGAATAAAAGATGTTAGGTGATGAAGGAGCCTAAGGTGTTGGTTTTAAGTCCACCCCATGTGCTAAATGCGACAAGTCTAGGGTGAGATTGAGGTGTAAAGTTATTAAGTGAAGGTGGAATTGGTGGGTGAAAATTGCCAAGGTGTGGCTAATGTTCTCCTCAATGTGCTATATGCGCCCAAAGTTCATGCTAGGAATAAAATTTAAAATGAGGAAATGTGCTAGGCGTTGAAAGTGTGTTAATAAAAATTCCTCTCCACAAGTGAAATGCGCCATGATTGAAGTTAAATGGAGAAAATTTCTAAGGAAAAATTCAAATTTCTCCTTGATGCCTATATGTGCCTATGTTGATAAAAGTATTTGAAATATTTTTCCTAAGTGTTAGTATTTAATTTCACCTTCTAGGAAAAATATGCACAAGTTGGAGAAAATGTGAAATTTTTAGAGGTGTGGATAAAATTGCCGATGGATGAGTCAAAAAGTGCCAGCTTCGCAAGGATGATGAAAATTTTCAAGTTAGAGCAAGAAAATACGCCCAAGGAGGAAGAACTGGATTGAACTTGATTAAAAATATTTTTCTAAGGTTTGAAATTCAAAAATTAAATGTACCCCTTCGTTTGTAGACCCATGAATTCAACACGTTCTGAAGGGAATTTTCTTCTGGGTATCGAGCGTCTGCAACAAGGGATGGATTTTGAAGTCTTCCACTACTCGCCAAGGCTTCCAAGATGAAGGTTTTAATGGACACTTGAATTATGAATTTTCCTAAGTGAAAATTTAAAAAAATTCTAAGGCAAAAATAATAAAATGTGTTTTCAAGAATAAAATGCCTCAGAGGATGAATTTGAAGTGGTTTGACTAGGTGAATTTGATTGAATTCTTTGTGAGACTAATCTTCCAAAGTTAGAGATGAATAAAATTGGGTGTCAGAGCTTCAGCGGGTGAATTAAATTTCTTAAAGAATGAATTTGAAGTGAATGTTTTCAAAATGATTTTAAAATACTAAGTACGCCAGTCAAGATAAATCTTAAGAAATTCTAGGTCAAGATTCGAGACGCCAAATGACAAGTGTTGAAATTGCCAGAGGGAGGGAAATTCGAATTCCTACTGTGAAGTAGTGGAAATTTAATGGACTGGCTAAAGATAGCTCCTTCTAGAATTTGACTTGGCTATATGAGCTGAGAGTTTATTCATTTTTCTCCATCAAGCTAGCAAATTCGATTCAAGCTCTGAAGTTGAAATTGCAGTGCAAGCATTGAGGGAGTTTGACTTGAAGAAGGAGAATTGTTGAGTGTTGAAGCTCAAGTTAATTCACATTGTGGAGCAAATTTGAAGTCTGAGGCTACTGAAAATAAAGTTGGCCGATTTGATCAAAGAGTTGAAGTTTTGCTTCAAAAAACTTTCTAAGTGTTGAAAGTTTGAAATTACTAGAGGAGAAGTTGAGGTTTGCAGATGAAATATAATGTTGTAGCTTCTCAATTTTAGAAGTCGACTGGCAGCCCCTACATGTTATTTTATTTTTTTTAAGTTAATTGCTGATGGCTGCTTATATTTTTGCAGGATGGCTGAAGTAAGAGCAACTGGCAGAGATAGTAATGCTGCATCCAGGCAGGCTGTTATCAAGAAGCTAAGCAAGTCGTTCCTGCCAGAGTCGAGATTTACTTCGAAGTTGGGCAAGCTAGTTGACACAAATTTGGGCTCTTTCAACATGGAGGCTTTCAAAAGTTAGATAATGGGAGTTGGAAATCATCGTCCTTCAATCACTTTGCACAACATTGTTGGAAGGGGGTTGTATGTAGCTACTGGTTTCCCGCTAGTTGTTCAGTGCCCGGAGTTGATGGAATGTGCTAACTGCTATGATCCTGATCACAGGTCTATTGTCTCACCAAATGGTCAAGTATTCGCCAACCTCACTCCTACAGCTATCGACGAGGCATTCAAAATTCCATCACCCGAGAGGATGATTTACAAGACAAGAGAGCGTGCTAAGCGAATGTATGCTTCAACATTCGAGAGATGCGCAGAGATGATCAATGCTCACTAGATGAACAAGCCCAAGCCCTCTCGCACGAAGTTTCCGAAGCAGATTATATCAGATGATTTGAAGCAAGAGTATTGTGACCTAATCATGATGCTTAGCAGAGTTGGAGGCTGCCCCCAAGCATTTATTTTTGAGCCGTTGATGTTCTATTACATCAACCTCGTGCTAGAAGGGAAGGAGCATATCAACTGGGCGGTGATGATTAGTGACAATTTGCATGAGCAGCTCTTGAGTTTGAGGACAAAGACTTTCTACATGGGCTCCTACATTGTTTACATGTTGGCTTGTATGACGAAGTATAGGGGAATATCTTACAAGGAGCCAATTGGTTGCGGCTCTCATCAATTCAAAATCCATGAGGCCTGTCCGCAACTGCACTTGACGAGCACCTCCCATTACAAGCGGGTCAATGATGCCTTCACTATGCATATAACAAGATCACTTCAGTAGCGGACTCATCATAGGATCTCGAGGGAAGCTCAGGAGTTGATAGAAAGGTATGGGTGTTGGTTTATTTAGTTTTCAAAGTTTTCTTACATCAGGTTGCAAGGTTTTTCCTCATACCCATACAGATTGCCTAAGTACCCAGCCAATAGAATTTTGATGTTAGAGATATCTAGGCAACTCGTTGCCTACGATAAAATTCAGAACAGAAAGAAGAAGGGAGGAATTGACTTCCCGATTATTATGGGTAATTCAGATGAAGTGTGTCCTTCACTTTAGGCAGCTAGAGAAGCTGAAAATGAGCTTCAGTTCTTTCATTTTTCCTATCACACCAGCAGACAGCATTACGACCCCCACAACAATATCAGATGGATACTGTCAAAAGAGTTCAAGCATAAGGCAAATATTGAGGAATACTGGGCTGGTGCATCAGATGAGGCTGAAGTCAAGAAAAGGATGTTCTCGAGGCTACCATTGAGCATGATTAGGGAGTGTGAAATTATTCCAGTTCCAGACCAGGTGGATGAGGACATGAATGTTCTCCATCCAGATTATGAGGCAGTGAGAAACACACCACTTCCACTCCTAGATTGGTCGGAGCCAGAGATAGCTGATTTGGACACGCTTTGTATCCCAGTCTTGACTTTTACTAGAGCCTGGGTTGAAAGGCATGTGAGCAGATTGAAGAGTAGGTCAATTCCTTTGACTTACAACTTAATGGGAGATCATAGGACACCCACTACCAATAGGAAGAAGCAGGTTACTCGAGGTCTAGAATCTTGGAGGAAGGAGCCAGTTCAACTGGAGCCTCTGAGAGTTGTGTTAGAGTCACCCACGCCATTGGAGACTCGTTCTCCAAGCATACAGGAGGTTTTGCTTTTCGCTGATCAGAGGAATGCACTGAACCAGGAGTAGGAGTTACATGAGGAAAATCAGCCACCAAGAAGAGAATCAGTTGGCCAGAGTGTCAACACACCCACTAGAGATGATCAACAGAAGGAAGATAAGGAGACTGCTACTGACACTCACTTCTAGCATGAGCTAGAGATGGCTCTAGAGGATGATACAGTTTCAGGAGATACTCAGCCATTAGAGGCCAATGAGCCTCGCCAGAATGAAGTTAGAGAGGAAGTCTGTGAGGAGGAAGCTAGAGATGAGCAACCATTTGATATACATTAGGTAGTACTTGATTGGCTCAGAGATAGAATAAGAAGGAGCCCTAGTGAAGAGGTTGATCCAGTTGAAAAATGAGGTGTTTTCTTAGCTTAATGCTCTGTAAAACTTTAATATTGCTGATCTAAGTAAGTCTTTTCTTTGTTACATATATTCTTTGTGGGTGATTATCTTGATTAATCCATTTTACTGTTGTAGAATGTAGAGAGAATTAGATAGAAGAACTAGACAGGATAATAGAAGGATCACACAAGATATACCGTGGAGAAACCCTTTCGGGAAAAAACTCCACCAAGAATTATTCTATTATTCAAACTCTGAATTACAATAGCTCCAATTCTTGCTTGAGAATGCTTCTTGTCTTTACCAATCTTCTTAACACCTGCAATAACAATTATGAAAACTCTATTCAACTTGAATGAGATATAGAGACAATATGCAACCTTGTAATCTCCAAATGGTGATAATTACAATGCAATAAGCTCAAGCCCTTGAAAAGGTACGCCATATTCCTTCAAGTAGAGTTATTCAATGAAGACTAAAGCTTACAACATGTGCATCATGCATTTGGGTGTCCCAAACTGAAGCTACAACTTCTCCTTCACTTCGGTGATAATTCCAAAGCTATTCCTCAAAGATGGCGCCCTTAAGTAAAGCTACTTAACTGAGCCATCAGAAATATCTTATCATGCATTGGAGTTAATTCCAATAAAGCATCAGCCCAAGTTGGCTTAGTGCTTTATAGTTAACTAAAACATTTACTCAACACCATTCCCAAAGAATGGTCATCCCTTGTTAAGTAGTCCACGTTATCATCATACAACTCAAGTATTAGCCATGCATTATAGGTTAACTGAAGCTAACTACATGCAACTCAAAATAACCAACATGCATGCAACTGAAGATAACTGAACTGAACTGAACCGAACTGAACTGAACTGAACTGAACTGAACTTAACTGAACTTAACTGAACTTCAAGCATGCAAACATCAAATCCTAACTCCTAGGATCTTTACATGCATTCAGAAGTGTTAACTATTACTCCGTATAGTTAACTGGACACAAGGTGAGTTTCACCTTACCATGTGAGTGTCCCATGTGTCCCTATTATTTAGGAACTCACTACGGACGCCCTCACATGCTTTTTACATTTAGAATTAATTACAAATGTCAATATTCATGATTATTTCATCAAATATTAATCTCAACTTAATCTTAGTGTTGTTGAACACATTCCAAGAATCTAGGAGATACATGAAATAATTAATGTTTAGGATTTGCAATTTAATGGCAACCTATTTCCAACAGATCCAGCAGTTGAGATGGAGGAATTTTTGAGTCAGATTAGTGCGCCTCCACCAAAGAAGAGAGCTAGGAAATTTTCGAAGATCTCAACAGATGAGATGGCTCTCGCACCCTTCACGTAGCTGTTCCACGAGTTGATTGTGATCGAGATGAAGCAGTACTGGAGAATTTTGTGATCACAACCATGGAGTTACGTCGCCCTATAGGTGCACAAATCATTAAGGAGTGTGATAACTCCTATCAGGTGCTTAAGGACATATTGCTCAGGACTGAAGGCAAGTATAAGAAATTGAAGAAGGAGCATAAGACTTTGATAGGATACATGCAACATTTGTCTCGTCCTTGTGGGCAGGAGAATCCAGCAATTGAGCTTCCAGCCGAGTTGTCTAGAGAATCAGCTAGTGGCTTGGAGGATTTGAGGAAGACGACACAGGAGGCAGACAAATGGGTTATAGGTGTTCATGCCGAGACAGAGAAGTTCATGGAAGATCTTGCTCATGCTTACTAGCAAGCTTCCGACATTATGGCACGAGTGGAGGTAGTTGATCAGGCTTGGGGTGATGCTCATGTTTATCAGAGTAAGATTATTCAGCGTCTGGAGGCATTGATGCATACTCCTTTGCAGATGTTGATTGATGGAGGAGTTATTCAGGAGGGTGATAGGTACGATTTTACCGGCTGGTACTCTTTAGTAGTCACAGGGCGTGGATTCTTTGATGCAGTTCAGGCAGATTCAGCTAGAGTTAGGAAGGCTATGAAAAACATCATTGATGGAGTCCAGAACACCTTAGAGGCAATCTTTGCTAGGCGGTTGAATCCTGAAGAGGTGACTACTGATGGATTGAGGAGTAGGCTGCCACCTTTCTTTTCAAAGGTGAAGAATTTTGTACAGGATGACTTTGAGAATATTTCAACTTTCTCCAACCTGATTCAGAATAGACAAGATGCTTTGGTTGCCTGGAGAAAATCTTGCACATGGCACAGGCAGTCAATTACAGTGTTGGAATTTCAGCTTGATCATATTCCACCTATCTCAGTTCAGGAGGTTGAGGCTGTGCTCACCAGGTTCATTGATTTTGCAGCCAGGGAGAAGGAGAATGGAAATGCACTTCTGGATGACGACCTTCTAGAAGACTGATTGTGGGCATTAATTGCCTTTACTATTTTGGGAGTGAGTGGGAATCTTTGATTCATTTATTGTACCACTCCCCATTCTGGCCGTTTTTAGGGTTAGGGCTGAGGTGGCTTAATCTAAGCCATTCATTTGATTGTAATCTGAGCCGTCCGTTGGACTGGGCTATCTATAAAAGGGGCATCCCCCCCCTCATTTGTAACACATTAGATAGTAGAAACTAGAGATAAGAGAGTAGACATTTTGTTAGAGCATAGAGATAGTTTGATAGCTTAGCATAGTTTGGAGGAGAAGGAAAGTTTTCCTTTGAAAACTTTTGTAAGAGATTGTTGTGAAAACTTTCATAATAAAAGATCTTTCATTAATGGTGAAATTCATCTTTGTTATGAATAGCTAGCGAGATTTCTTCACCCCTTCTACTTCAAGTAGCATAAAGTAACTTAAAGTAGCGTGGTTTTCATTTCATGCAAGTAGATGTTAGCTGTGGATTAATGGTGTTGATCGAGGCAACTTCGTTTTAGTCCATACCACTAGCAGCTTGCTAACGGCAAGTTTTCCTTGTGTGGTCAACTAGAAAACTTTACAAGTCTAACTTCGGTTATGATTCACATCCAGGTATGCATCGTCTTGATAGTGTCTTGATGCTGGTTTATAACTTGAAAATTTCTTGCTATCCCCTTGAAGATTGCACCAACTTTGTGTAAGCTGTCCAACATGAGGCGGGGCAGAGTCTAGTTGAAGTTTTCCGAAATTGATCCCGCATCCCGTCCTTAGTTAGACCATAAATTTTCTAATCCCTGCAGCCATTCAATTCAGTTTATTTCTGGTTAGTTTTAGGAAAACGTACCTTATTGCTAAATCATCCGCATTGCATAAATTCCCTTCCAATCACCCATCTGCTGTCAACTGCAAGCCTTATGAACAATTGTGTAAGTCCCCTCGTGTAAACAGCATATCACAACGAAATGACTGAGGGTATTCCAAAGCATTTCAGAACCTTGGAGTTGAACGTGCGATCTTTCTCGCAATCTTAGCGCACGAAATTCTTTGATCAAGAGAGAATGGAGTAGCCTTCGGATTACTTTGTTCTGCTGATTGGTGCAGTCACAAAAATCACATCAACAAGTGGTTGGGTCAGATACTGAATATACTCCTTCAGGCACTCGACCTCCTTCTTGTATTCTTTCTTCTTCGCCACTTCCTTTTCCAATCTCTCCTTGATGGTGGAGACCGAGTTATCCAATTCTTCAACTTCCTGGCCTTTTGTTGTTGGGCCCAAGTCTATAGTGGTAATGGCGTACTCATGGGGAGCGATTTCATCTTGTGTTTTGTCAATTGTTGGCACTGCAATCTGTACGGAATGACTTCCTGCTTCGTCCCTTTGAATCATGGAGAATTTCTTGGCAAGGTTCTTCACAGCAACTTGTTCTAACCTAGCCAAGAAATTTGCAGTGCCATCTTCCTCCTGGTTTTCAACTGGTGCCTGTATCTTCATTATTTCTTTCAACCAGTTCAGAATGGTAGGCTGTTCAATACTATCTTCCTCCTGAATATTTTCTGCACTTGGAATATCCAAAACTCCTTTGAGAGCGGAAATCATTCCCTCTTGGAAATCATCATTTTGGACGTCCATTTCATTCTCTGAACCCAGTATTTTTGTGCCCGTAGTAGATGGGGGCTCGTCGTCATCTAACTGGATCAGCTCATTGTTATTCTCCTGAATTGGAGAAGGCATCATCATATCAGCCAAGGATTCGTCCGTAGTAGCCAACTCATCAATGTTTCTGGATTCAGCGGAACAAGATGGCTCCACCCTCTGTCGCTTTGGAACAGGCTCTATGTTTGCAACCACTTCTTTCCTCTTCTTAGTAATCTCAACCAAATCATCATTGTAGGATGCGCCGGCATTGGAAGAGTATGATTCTGTCTCACTCAGCAAATCATAAGTGAGCATCATTCTTTTCCGCCTTAACTCCTAGACCTATTGGTCGACCCACCACTAAGAGTACTTAACCACCGGCCTCATTAGCATAGTCAAATCTGAAAGCTCAGGTTCCGACCACTTCATTGTAGGAAGAGGCCAGCTCTTGTCAATGCACGATTGGACATATTCTCCGTCGTCTTGCAATTGATCGGGCACTTGGAAAAGTTCAATTTCTCTTATCAAGTCCACCGACAATCTAGACCATAACTTTTTCCTGACTTCATACTCATCAGTAGCATTCGCCAGAAATCCTCCAGGTCTACTTTGTGTTTATACCTTTTTCCATCCACGGTCCGAATGTGATTGTGAGGGTTAGAGTTGGCCCTAGATCGATAAGTCGTGAATGGATACCATTGAATTTCCAACCTGGCGCTTTCAGCTGCTTGTGCCGATGGATGGGACTCTGTCATATTCCCAATGAAGAACGGGAAAGTGATAGCCGCCTTCTGCTTTGGCCCCTGGATGTTCTGATAAGTCTCCAGCTATCTTAGGACTTCTAGCAAAATCATCCTATTTGTAGGATAGATTGGAAGCCTGTAAGGATTTCCAGTGAATCCTTGGATCCTTATATACGTGAACCTTGGAAACTAGATAAACTAGGATTCGTATCTACTGATCAAGCTCTTGGCTTCATGACTCAGCCTCTGGTGAGTTCCTCCTTGGAGTATTTGGGTGATATACATAAGGAAAACATCGTGCGCCCACTTGAAGTGAGATTTTTCTCTAAGTTGTAGCTACGGGTAACAGTCATAGGACTTGAGTTCGTTCTCACCATTGCCGACTCTGCCTTTGCATATAAGTCTTGAATATTTGTACGTTATGGCCAACAAATAGACGATGTAGGAGCCCATGTGGAAAGATTTTCTCTTCTCTAGATTGACCAGCTGCTCGTGGAGATTATCACTGATCATCCAGGACTAGTTGAGCATCTTCACGCTGGAGGTGATTTCATCGATAAAATAATAAATCCACGTCTCAAAAGGCGCGCTTTGTGGATTTTCGGCTATTCTGTTCAACATTAGAATAATATCTCCATAATCCTCCTTTAAGTCTATCCGACGCAACTTCTTGGGAATTTTCTTGGCAGATGGTCTAGGTTTCTCAGCCCATGATTTATTAATATTTGTGGCACACAATTTAGATTGGCCATCATACAACTTTTGGGCGTCCTCCTTAGTCTTATATACAGTCTGATGGTGTGTCGGGATGCCAAATGCCTCCTGAATTGCCACTTCGCCGAGGTGGGCTAATATCCTCCCGTCTGGTGCAACAACTTGTCTCTTGTGCATCATAATGGATAGTGCACTCTACCATCAATTTGACACAATCCACTATTGGCGGGAATCCGGTTTCTTGGAAGATGCCATTCCTCACCATCCATCGAGCAATTGGTGTCAACAATTTGTTGTGTCCGTATATCCTCTTCTTGAACTCCGTGAAGTCCACATGTCTGAGGTTAGTGTCTACAATATTTTTCCATTTAGAATTGATTTTTGACTCTCGCCGCAACCCTTTGCTGGCAAACTTCATCGGCACTTTTTTTGATGATTCTCCCGGTGTGGTCATTAACCTGTAGTAAAAAAATAATTACATTAGTACGGAGACTTTAAATATAATTTATTTTCGTGCCTTTTATTCGAAAAAAATTACTTTCAGCTTATTTAAAAGATAAACTTCTGCGAAAAAGCAAGCTGAAAGTAGGCGAACTTGTTTAAAATTTTGCCAGAACTTAACTAGAATGAATAAGATGGAAAGAGAATTGAGAAACTTAGCCAACAAAACTTCAAACCTCAGGAAAAATCCTCTGGCTGCAAATCAAATTCAGCTTGAAAGAATTTAATCAAAAATCCAATGAAAGGTGCGCCAACTTGCTGAGAAGTTCAATTTTCAGCCAAGAATTATTTTACTTCTCCAAAAATTACTTCCTCCGACACAAAAAATTACTTCTTCTATTAAGAAAATCGACCTTGCCTCAATTTTCTTGCAACTTTGAGAGAGATTAACTTCTCTTCAATGAAAATGAGTTGCTAAAACTCATTATAAGGCTAAAGAGTTCGATTTATTTTAGTAATTTCATCTTTTTCTCTCTTGATTTCGATATTTTTTCTTCTCTTCATCAAGGAAAGTTTCTATTCTTTTTGAAAAAACTTCATGGCAAGCTTATCCAAGCGCCACCTTTACCAAAAATCCTTTGATTTTCTTTGAGTTCAAAAATTCGATTTTTGGCTGTGTTTATCTTTATTTTCAATATTTTGGAAAAATTTTAAATGTCAAATATATTAAATTTGATTTTTCCAAGTTCCAAATCATGGCGAGATTTTATTTATTTTCTCTTTTCCTGAAGTAATGAATTTTCTTCCAAGTTATTTGTGGCGAATTTTGTTTTTGTCCAAGGCATATTATTTTCCTAAGTGTCAAAATAAATTATCCAAAGTATTAAAATGGAAAATTTTAATTCATTTCCGACCAGTATAATTTTTGGCCAATTAGATTTACCCATGGCTAAGTATTTATTTAATTTTTGTCATTTTGATTCTTTACCTTTAGCCAGGGCGGACTTCCAAACTTCTTAGCCATTCACGTTTTCTCCATGCCTTAGAAACTCATCATCATGCCATTTAACCATCTCTCCTAGGAGAACTTTATCAATACTTAGGAAAATTTTCCTCCATTTGGCCTAGGGCGGACTTTGATTATTTCTTTCCATGTCCAATCAAGGTGGGTCGGACCTTAAGGCATGCTTGCCACTTTGCTTGCACGGCCGGACTTCATATTTTTCTCTTCATTTTCCCCTCTTCCTATGGTGGACTTTAATAGCTTGGTTACTCTTCTCTAGACTCTTCGCCATATCCATACTTAGCCAAATTTTTAATTTTCCTCAAGCTGGGTGGACTTTCCAGACTTCTTTCCATGGTCTAGGCGGACTTCAAGATGGCCTCTCCATGTCTTGGGCAGACTTTCTAGCTTCCTTGCCAAGTCTACCTCCAATGTGTTGGGTGGACTTTCTATTGGCTTTGCCATAGCAAGGGCGGACTTCACATTGACTTTGCCATTATAATTGTTTCTTCCAAGCGAACTTGCCAATGCCTTAGCTATTTTCTTCTTCATGGGTGAGCTTGAAGGTGGCCATCTCTCCAGACTTAGGCGAATTTTCTCCATGAATTGCATGTGTTTTGGTTGATTTTTCATTGATTTTCTCATTCTCGAGGTCTGATTTTCATGATTTTTGCTTGATTTTTTGATTTTTATCTTGATTTTTCGATTTTTGGCTTGATTTTTTATTCTAAAAATGGAAATGTTGACTCTTTGACCAGGGTTGACTTTCTAAAAATAGAAAAAACAAAATCCCCAAAAAATAGGGATCCCAAATTGGTCCAAAAATGCCAAAAATGAAAAAAGCGAAAAAGCAAAAATCCCTAAAAAATAGTAAGTGTCAAAATTGACTCAAAGCACAGGCGATCCTTGTCTTCCGGACCTTCTAAGCACTTCCGTGATGTTTAGGCACTGATTCGGGCTTGAATTCTCCAGTTGGCTTGGGTGTTTACTCAAAACTCTGACTTGAAACTCTCAAAGCAATGACCTCATGAAATGTTGCACGAAGGCAAAACTCTAAAAAGAAGCAAACTACTGGGGTCCGTATTTGCAATGGGGTGATGTGTGAAAAGGTCACAACACTATAGTGAACCAATCCCAAACACAAGACAGCTCTTTTTTATTACAGCAAAAGACCTGTACAGTTCAGCACAAACCAAATATATCCTCAAGTAAAGTGACGGCGGCAATAAGGCTTCTAAAGATTCTGTTCAATGACAATGCATGGAAATTGCCTACTTTCCTAATCTTAGTAAAAAATGATAAGTTTTAACTATTAAAACAGTACAAACACTGAAACAGAATTTGATGAACAAAAATCTAATGTTTTTGATTGGCCAAAAACAAAGTTATTAACAATGCATCAGCAAATGTTCCCTACTATAATTCCATGCAACTACAGTTCCATGCTATGGCAGGAACTAACAAAGCATGATGTAATGGAGATTTTTTTCAAATATTATAGTTGAAAATGCTCTGGTAGACATGTACCCAAAATGTCATAGCAAGACAAGGCGTGTGAACTGTTTGACAGAATGTGTTAAAGAAATGTAGTTTCATGGTATGCCATCGTTGCAGGATATGCAGAAAAACTCTCAAGAAAATGCAAGTGACAAGTGTTGTAGCGCTCGGAAAATTAAGAGTGTTTTCAATCCGTTTAAATCAGTATTAAAGAGAAATTAAGAGTATTTTCAATTTATTCAAATCATTAAAAAAGGTTTCCAAGTAGTCAACATTGTTCATAACACTTCCAAATGAGCTTAATAAAAGAGAATTTAAATTGCATTTCATGTATAATAATAATATCAATGTAATGTATCAAGATTATACAAAACATAAGTATTTCAATAACTTTCTCATATACATATATTCAACCTCACTTGGAAGAATCAACAATTCTAATAGAAACATCTTTTCTATTCTAAGTTATAAAACTTTAACTTCTCAAATCAATGTTACATTAGATACTTTCAAATCATACTTCTATTTCAAAGTTTCAACAAAGAATGTCAAATACATATACATTTACAATGGGCTTCACAAGCCAATCCTGAATAATACACAAGTACTTCAATAGCAAATAAAACTTGGAACCACCAACCGTCGTGACACCTTCGGTCTTCTTGCAAGCTGGGGCCAAGAATGTGATTCAGGCGCCTTTTCCGCCCAACCACGAAGTCCATGACTTCCCCGGGTCCCTTCCTAACTCAAAGGAATCCCCGGCCCTGCATAAAGGAGCCTAGCAACCCGAAATAGTAAAACAGGAGGGAACTCTCGATGCGTGCCTGATGCCTATATGCATTTCTAACATGAGAAATAAACACATTTCTTGCAACAGGAGGTGGCAGAGACTCAAATACATATATGTTTCTAGGCTTTTAAAACAAACCCATCTATTTCAATGGTACAAGTGCTTGGCCAAGCATAAATAATACAAGTAAATGGTTGTTTAGAAAAGGTAATACTACCGTCTCTGTTGGTCCACCTTCCGCACCCTGTCCTGGAAGTTACCACAGTAAAGTATGAATAAATACCAAAGCAGAAAGTTTTGCATTTTCGTTCATGTTTCAATTATTCAATTAATTCTAAAAGAATTTCAAATGTGAATTTCAGAACATCCTTTGAAAGAAAAATTGTAAATTCAGTAGTAAATTTTGTTTACTCTTTTTGTAAGTAATCCTTTTCTGATTTGGATAAAGGCTCTGTTTTTAAAGAAGAACATGTATGTCTTAATACTTTTCAGTGCACTATTAGAAAGAAAGATTTAATCAATTTGTTTGAATGGAATAGTGTTTTCTGATTTCAGTGTGTACTTCTATTCCTTCCAAGTTTAGGCTGACTGATAGTGTAATTCCCAATTTCAATACAGGTTTCAGAGTATTAATAATTTACTGAAACAGTGCAATTTATTCAGAAATTTAGAGGTTTGAAAGATAATCTTGCATTCAAATTTTATGTTGTATTCCTTTACTCAGGATTGTATTTATGTATGTAAGTATATGTCAAAGTAATCAAGATGATTTCCAGTTTACATGGTTTTCTCAGAGACATTTCTGTTCTTGTTCCAGGTTTAACATTTCAGAGATACAGAGTTCATACTACTTTCTGGAAATGGTTTTCCTGTTTCAACTTGCATTTTGGCACATATATGCATGGATATTTATATATATATATAAATATATATATATATGTATATACAGCTAAGTGTATATGTATACATATATATATATATGTGTGTGTGTGTGTGTAAAAATTCATATACAGCTGCGTGTAGTTTTGAAGAAAGAAATTCTGGTTTTTAAGTCTGTTCAAAAATTCACTGGCCGTGTACACAGAATAAGACATTTTTTTTAGGGTTCTCTTACTGGCGTTGAGCATTATAAGGGCGCAGGAAAGCCCTTGCCCCTTCCATGGGGAGGGGGCGGGCTGTGAGGGGCTCGCGCCTCCTCCACAGGCCACAGGCCGCGGCTTGTGGAAGGGGCGAGCCTCCCACAGTGTCGCGTCCTTTCCATGGGGAGGACAAGGGATTAAATCCCTTCCTCATTCCTATGGTTAACAGTTTCAAAACTCAAAATAAAGAAAACATTTCGCCCAGTATATCTGCATTCGAATTTTATCTCAAAGGCATTTTGAATTTATTCAGATGACAGAGTTTTTGTGCAGACATTATATGCATATATATTTCCCATTATACTTTAGAGCAGTTTAACAAATTGCAGATTTTGCAACAAAATGAAACCCTAATTCTGAAGAAAAGAATGTGTATTCTATATTGCACAAAGAGAAGTAAGCTATTACCCAGATTCAAAAACGAAATTGGAAAGATTTCTCAGTTGTTTGTACTCATATCATGGAATAAAGCATTTCATTCCTTCCATTTCCTTACTGCAATTTTAAATTAAAAGAAGGAAAAGCATGAAAAGAACCTGGCAAATTTTGCTTCCAGTGCAGATGCCCAGCAATACCTTCTTCGCCTCTGTTCCAGAGCTCTCGGATATCCCTGAATCGAAGTCCTCTTTTCTCTCTTAAAGCTCTCTTCCTCTTTTCGAGGATCATGCATAAAATTTCCAGATGACAAATAAAATTCTCATGCAAATTCTAAGGATTGCCACATGCCAACTGCATTGTTGGTTTTAAGATAGAATTTCCAGAGCCCAATGTTCTCTCGGGCTGTTCATTCCTCATTATTTTTGGAAAATTAACCATATACAAAACAGAAATATATCCCCTTTTATGCAAACCTATAATTTCATTTTATGCAAACACAATATTCTATTCCATTATTTGTTTTGTTTTATTTTTAATTATATTTCTTTTAAAACAGATTTTTCCTTTTTGTTGCTCAAATATAAATGGGGATTAATTAAAATAGAATAAGCCATATTATTTCCACAATTTCTAAGGTTAATTAAACCATATTTTAAATTTGCTATGCTAATCAATTTCACGCAATCACATTGAAAAACAGACATGACCTAATGCAGCTACATGATTTAAGTGGTGTGTGCGTAATCGAGAGCTTCTCCTCTTTTACCCTGTCGGGAAGCTAACCTTCTTTTCCTCAATCACACTATTGGCCTTCGATCACCTTGGCCTTCGATCACCTGCAACTCAAATGCACTCAGGCGTGCAAAAACGAACGTGTATTAGTAACCATTGTAGAAACATAAATTTAAACAATAATTAATCAACATTCCTATTTTATATAAATGCACTCATAATTCTTGAAAGAAAACAATTTTTTTTTTTTCTACATTCCCATACATCAAAGCATTGTAGTATATTATATTGCTCTAACACGTATCATAATTCGTATATTAAATCTCATAAAGTCATGGTCAAACATCATCAGAATAAGTCATGGTCAAAATAGCATCAAAGTAAGTCATGGTCAAAAATAGCATCAAAGTAAGTCATGGTCAAAATAGCATCAAAGTATGAGACGTGACAAGTGTAAAGCCAAACTCACAACATGCATAAAAAGATGGACTGCAATAATGTTGTTAAACTAATTTTTGCAGTAGCAGTAGCATACAGCAATACAAAACCCAAAGATTGACTATTGATTATAATTTGATGGATGTCCAGACGCTGTTTTGATGCTTCAGTTTTGTCATAGACTGGAAGATTTTCGGCAAATGTTGTGGAGATTGCCTTTACATGTGCCAATTGCATTTGCCTCCAAGTTTTCAAGGCTTTTCTATAGAAAGCACATTCAGTAACAACAATGTGTTAACCTTTACAACAAATGACTGGCCTCTACAAATCACATCACATTCAGCCAAATGCAATTGGCGAGTGTGATGCCAATCTCCATAGCTTTCTGTAGCATGTTCCTAGTTTTTGGCAGAAGTGGAGCTTTGGAACAGGGTGTGGACATTTATCAGAGCATAATCAGAACAAGATATTTTATAAAATGGCTAGAGATATGTCAGTATCAAGAATCTCACTTACTGCAAATAGTGTGAGAATGTAAGCCCCCACAGTAACAGTCATACGTATGTTTCTAGTCTTTGGCAGAAGCAGAGCTTTGGAACAGGGCACTGACATCCATCACAGCATAATCAAAACAAGACACTTCATAAAATGGCTATAAATGTGTCAGCATCAAAGATTCCACTCACTGCAAATGGTGTGAGAATGTAAGCCCCTGCAGTAACCACAATACATATTACCTCTTGATGGCTGCCAAAAGCAAAGGATGGAAATTAGAATATCAGATAGCTGCATTTTGCACTAAATCAAGTACTAAACAAAATCTACAATAGTGGTAGATAAAGTCTGAAAAATGTCGCCACAGTTCATGTTCGTAATAGAATAATCTTGATTAAGTGTCTGGGTACCGTCTTTGTGAGCTCCTCCAATGACTATTGTTAAGTAGAACCTGGATATGTCGTGCAGAAATTGAAGAATACATTTGACATGAAAAAAGAGATCGCAATATCAATATAAAGATGCTAAGCTGTAGCTTAAAAAGGCAATAAAATTTGACAAATATTAAAATGCAAGAGAGCATTGTGGTTTGCACTTAATGGGCTTCTTGTTACGAAAACAAATAGAACACAAAATTATTCTATTAGAAATTTAGAATGGATCAATGATTACAAAGACATTCACCTCCTTATATAGAGTTTGGAGTGAAGATAAATATAATGCATGACAAATGCATGTTAAATATTCTAAAAATAATAAACTAATCTAATTTTAATCACTAAAGTCACTTTATTACAAAAGTAAGTCTTAATAATCTCTAATACCCCCTCTTAAGACTTACTACACTAAAACAAACCAAAGTAACATAAGCAAACTAAAAAAAATTCAGAATCATGAATTTGCTATTCTTCATAAGCTTTTCTTTGAAAGCAGATCATACACCAGTTAGAACTCCATCAAGCTGCCTCGAACCCTTGTAAAGGTGTAGCTCCCAAGCTGAATTCCCAAGTTCCCAAATTACCACCTCCCTGAACTCTCGAATCACTAATCTTCTGAACCATTTGACAACAATCCATGCTAAGTTACACTCACAGAGCTCCATCAAGTTGTCTCATGACCCACATAAGGGTATAACTCTCAAGATCCACAAACTCCAAAGCTAATTGAACAACCATCCATTATGAACTTTGTCTACACTAGCTTCCTACCTATCTTCAAAGAATTCTGAACTAGACTTCTTTAAGTGCATAAAAGCAACTTCTTCACCACTATCAGCATCTGAATGATCTTCAACAATGGCTACATTAGCTTCCCTGATCTTTCCCTGAGAACATCATTTGCCCGATTTCTATAGTTCCAAGTTGTGTGGCCATTTGTTTACATACTCTGCGAGTAATCGGCAAGTAGTCGATTAATCGCCCAAATTTTTGTATGGCAAGTACATTTTGCTTTTACTCACGGGCAAATTTCAAATGATTTTCTCCCATCAAATCGCTAAGAAATTGCCTATTGCTCGTAGAAAACCAGAGCGATTAATCACGAAAACCCTAAACGCGTTTTCCACATGCGCTTTTTTGCTTTTCACGAGATTTTTGGTCATGTTTTTTCCACGTTTGGACGCACGATTGAGCCTATAAAACCCTCATTTATTTCCTACTAGTCACCCGTGATTTGCAGTGTTTGTTTGCGTGATTTTAGGCCTATTTTATTTCGCGATTTGCAATATTTGTTGGATGCCATTTTTGGTCTGGTTTATTTCGCAACTTGCAGCTACAGCCAGGTAAGTTTGAAATTTCTGCTCTCCTTCAAGTTTCATGCTACACAATAACAATATCAGTTATCACTTATCATGATTCAAAGATTCATAAACAATTTAAGTTTACTGTTTAAACTTTAATATAGTTAGACACAAATTTCATTGGTATTATACTGTTTAGGGATTACCAATGACCATTTTGCTACCGTATGACCAATTTGCTGCTAGCCCTTCGAATTTTTGCTCAACCTTGTAGTGCTTCTGGCTGTGAACGGAACTAGAGTTTGTTTGATGCCATTCACATGAAGAAGCATAATAAGTTGACTCAACAACGCCTCAATGATCTTGTTTTTGTGCAATATAACCTTCAGCTTCGCATAAGAAAGATGCATGACCAGTCAGATGAACTCATTGATTTGGATGACATTGATCCATATAGTGATTGGACCGTGCAGGATGATGAGGCCTCCTTGTTTACAAAGGATGAGATTGTTGATTTCAAGAGGCAAGCTATGGAGGATTTGCCTGCTTCTAAGCAAGGGAGATTGGATTGGATGACATTGATGTGGTGGAGGAGCCACTGCCACCTACCAGCATGGTGGAGCCACTGCCACAATCTTCTACGGCAAGCAGGGAGCCAAAATCGAGTGCAAGGACCTTACCCTCTACCTCCCAATTTTTCACTAGGTTGGGGAAGAGGAAATTGTAATTGCCTAGATATGAAATTTATGATGATGATTTTCAAATACAATCATCATAAATTCACTATAGTTATTAGGTAGTAGCTAGCTATCGTATCCAGTTTCACTATGCAGCTTCGTATGATGATGACATTTTGTAATTAATATGTATTCAACAATGAAATTTAATAGAAAACACTTCCTCATGGTTTTTAGACTCATTTGACACATTTTGTAATTGAATTTTGCAAAAAAAGAAGTTTTTTTATAAGAAATTTTACTACTTTTTAATTTGTTGAGCATTTGCCAAGTATTTGCTGAGTTTTTTCCGAGTCAAAAATTGTGGGCTTGTCAAGTACTCTCCAAGTCTGAGTATGTAAACTATAGTGTGACCCATTTTCCTGCACAAATAGCATTTTGTCCCCATTTTTTCCTTATTAGATCTTCTATGATCTGAGTATAATGCTACCTCTGTTTGAGAATCATCTTTTGTATCTCCTACAATAGTTTTTTCTTCTTCAACTAGGAGAGCTTAAATCATATCTTCCAGACTTCTAGAAGAAATTTGACTAGGAGTAAAGATGGGGTTGCTGAATTTTGAAGATAAACTATTTAATGAAATGGAGCATCCTCATCATCCACTGCACCATTGACTTCTACTAGTTGTCAAAGAAGAGATCTCAAATTGTTCACATGGCTTGACATAGTGACTCTATCAATCATCTTGCATTTGAAAAGTTGAAGCTTTAAAGAAAATTTAATATTAATCGCTTTTGCTTCAAACGGTGTGCTTAAAATTTCCCAAATTTGCTTAGATGGTTTTGCTAGATCTATATGATGTAACTCAAAATCAAAGAGGGCAAGACCAATAATAGCTTTGGCTTTATCAGCTTTTCTTTGCCATTGCAGTACTTTACTCACATCTACAGGAAGTTTCTCATTTCCATTACTATTCCCCACAAGTTTTTGTGCATTAATTGCATATAAATTTTTACTTTCCAAGTGTGAAAATTGAAGCCAAAATATTTATCTAACAGAATTTTCATTTCCAGAAAATATTGAAGCTCAAATAATGAAACTGAAAATTTTCAATCCCTAATTACTCCTTGTTGTCAGTTGAAGAAGCCCTAGGTGCCAATTTGAGCAAAAACCCTCGATTTTAATTAGCAAAAATCCATTGAAAAAATGTTAAAAAAAACTTGGTAAACCCTAGCCACGACTGTTATTGCCCAAACCCTAATAAATTATATAATAGAAAAAAAAAACCTTTTGGCATATTATTGCACAAACAACCCATGCCTAGCTATCGTGTTTTGCCATATGCAAACTCTAGCCATGCAAGTGGATTGATCACAATTTGCCTTAGCCACGGATCTTTCCTTTGCAGCTTCATCAAAAACCTTCTTGAGTCATGGGTTCCTGATTTATTTTAAATGTTGCGCAATTTTATTTATTTATTTATTGCAAAAAAAGGCGAAAAACCATGATTCTTTTGAAAAGAATAAACCCACAATTTTACGGACAAGTTTTCAAAAAAACCTGCGATTTTTAGAAGAAAAAACCTCTCAATTTTCTTAAAAAACAGTTGCAATTTGCCGATAAAGACCTGCACGATTCAATTTGTAAACCTTTTTCAGACAACCTGCTCTAATACCATGTTACAAAAAACAAATAGAACACAAAATTATTCTATTATTGGATCAATTATTACAAAGACATTCACCTCCATATATAGAGTTCAGAGTGAAGATAAAAACAATGCATGACAAATGCATGTTAAACATTCTAAAAATAATAAGCTAATAATAAAAATTGACTAATCTAAATTTAGTCAATAAAGTGACTTTATTACAAAAGTAAGTCTTAATAATCTCTAATACTTCTGCTGTGCTCCTTCCATACCAATTACAAAAGAATATAATGTCAAGTGAAAGCCATTAAGTTTGTTCTTCATTGCCATTATTTGTATATGCTATTTTAGATCCAGCCCATCTTGGTAGTATGCATTTTGTGTAACAGCTAAATACCAATGTTCAAAACAGATCACCACTTAAACGAAGATCAAAATCAGAAACTTATCACTGCCAAATATCAATAACAACACTTTGAAGAAGCAAATAGAACAGAAAATCATGGTATAGGAAATGGATCACATACCTATGAAATTTTTATCAGGGTTTCACATCACTGGGTAGATTGCAAAACTTTGAGACTGAAGATTTATACGGATCCTTAAAAAGGAAAGAAAATGTCACTGCTTGCTATTAAGCATCAAAGGATTTCTTAACCACCATCTTCATAAATTTTTCATCTGCAACTAGAACTAAATTTATCGATAGGAGTATGGGCAAACTACTACATACGGTGAATATCATAGAAAGAAAAAACACAGTATGATGAATCTAATTTTCCTAATAAATTTTTGAAGCGTATGGCTGTTCCTTGTCTCCAAATATCTCTTTGAGAACTCTGGAAATTATTATATAACAACCTTATTTTAAGAAATGTAAAATTCGTAAGTTAATAAGGAAAAATACAAACAGGCCAATCAGAATAATTGTTTCCTATTTTTTTCAACAAAATAGATTCGAGAAACAGCATCAACATTAGAGAAACAGATTAATTTTGCTTATGCACATTTCTCAAGGGAACAAATTGTGGAGATTAAAACATAAGTATCCCTGCCATTGACTTCTGCTATCAAATTCTTCACATGTGCAGCAACACCTGTTCATATATTGCCCATCTGCATCTCCTCTGAATGGAGCGACTGTCAATATGTAAATTTGTCAACACACTAAAAACGTTAAATTACACAACAGTCCAGATTGGTGGTTACCTTGCACCTGTTCATTGCACTGGCTCCATGCAATGCCACAAGTTAGCAAATGCATCGACATTAGATTATGCTTGATCAAGTTTCACTTCAGTGTTTGCAATGTTTAAATGGTTGAAACTGATCATTATTTACTAACAATAGGAAAACAGTCAATTTGCATGCATTGTCAATTGATAGAATCTTTTGGGTCCTTATTTCCACCATGCTTTGCAGTAGTAATTACATAGAGCAATACAAAAACGCAGTGACTGACTATTGATTATGATTTGATGAATGTACATGTCCTGTTACAATGCTTCAGTATTACTATTCACTACAAATGTGTGAGCAAATAGTATGGAGACTCACTTCACATATGCCAATTGCATTTGCCTGAGAGTTTTCAAAGGCTTTTCTATACAAGCCGACTCAGTAATAGCCATGTGTTGGCCTTTATAGCTAATGGCTGTCCTGTACAAATTTGGTCATGTTCAGCCAAATACAGTTGGCAAGTGTCAAGTCAATTTCCATCACTTTCTGTAGCGTGTTTTTAGTCGTTGGCAGAAGTGGAGCTTTGGAACAGGGTGCGGACATACACAACTGATAACACCATAGTCAAAATTGCAGAATGCTTAGGAACTAATTTTAAAATGTTTTCAGGTGAATATTTACATGTCAAATTAAATGATTTATAAGCATTTCATGTGGCTAAATGACATGCAACAATTTAGTGGTTTCCTGGTACCTGTACGCTGCAATAGTTCCAAATTCCATGCAATGTCACAAGTTAGAGGATGCATCCACTAGGTGTGCAGGGTTACAATTTCTGAACACTTTGACTGTGTGAACAAAGGCCTAACTTGGATCATTTGAAATTATAGTGCTGTATACCTGTTGTAGATCTCGTGTGACATTTTTGACATAGCTTATGTGCATTTTACATGATACACTAATTTCCTGTGAATCAAAGCATGTATGAAACTACTGCTTTAAAGTAAACCAAGACATTCCTGCATTCTCTATGCAGTTATTTTGTGCATGACATGTTTTGAGAATATGAATAGATTATTCATAATCATGGTGTTTTAGGTTTCTAAATTATCATGTACTTCAGTGGAAACTATATTTATCAAACACAGTGAGTGAAAGCTGAAAAGAATTAAGTGTCTGTTATTATTTTTTGCCATGGTGTACCAGAACAATTGTAAGCACAAAACCTAAGTTACCGGTTTGGGTTCGGGGATGGGTTCGGGTACGAGAACCTAGTACGTGGGTACGGGCAAAATTTTTTTAGGGGTTTGGGTTCGTACGGGTACGTGTGTGTGTGTGTGTGTGTGTGTGTGTATATATGTATGTATTATATATACAAAAAAATAAGAGAAATATACAGAATTGTAAAACTAAATCATTACATAGTATGATACTTGATCATTGATCAATGCCAAATGCCAAAGATAAATATCAAATGTCAATTGATAGTTGAGAAATATTCAAATAAAATTACTGAATTACAAAATGTAGTTCATGAAACATTGAAACATGATTCAATGTTTTTTGTTCAAGTGCTCATCAATCATCAAAAGGATTGTCAGAATCATCGTGACTTGGATTTTGAGCGGTTTGAACTTCAAAATCATCATCATTTGAACCCAAAGTGGATCCAACACCATGTGATATGTCATCAATATCACCCACATCATCCATAGTGGCTCTAGCAAGATCCTGAATGGTTGCATCCAAGTCAGTAGACTCGGGTGCTACATCCCAAAGCCTCGCTGCCCCCTGCTTGTATTGAGGATCCTTACGTGACAGAAGACGCAAATTGGAATGAATATACACCAAGTCTTCAGCTCTTTTTGCAGCCAACCGGTTACGCTTCACTGAGTGGATAAAGGAGTATGTACTCCAATTCGGTTCAATGGCAGAAGAGCTTGCAACCTGGAGAGAAAACCAACAAAATAAAAAATAAAAATTGCAAGATAAATTCAAGAATGTTAAGTGTTAAATTCTACAATACAAGTGGCAAAAAAAAACAAACTTACTTGTGAGAGGATCTTGATTGCAAGAGGTTGGAGGTACATATAATCTTGACCATGGAGGTACCACCATGTAAGAGCATCCATTTTGTATTGGTCTCTAACAACAAAAGGGGTATGATTTTTTCCTGAGATAAACATTCCAAATTCTCTCATGACACTTGAGATACATAATTCACACGATCCCACCAATCGTCATGCAAGATCAATGCCTTGACCTTTTGGGCCCTCTCTGAATTTGATTGCTTCCATATACCCCATTGGTTGCTAATAACCATTTGACTCAATGCATCTTTCACCTTCACAAGTCGTCTCAGAACAATTGTGTGAGATGCAAACCGGGTCTCGGCAACCTAAGAACATGTTAATAGTAAGTTAATAACACATTTAAAATATGTAAATAATGCAAAAAATTATTTTATTCAATTATGTAAAACATGACATAAATGAAACTAAATAAATTAAATTTACCTTCAACAATTCCAATCTTGAAAAAGTTTTGAAAATTGCTTGTGATATAACATCTGGATCTCCTCAGACTCCTGGTATATTTCTTTCACCCACTCTATTTGGTTTCCAATTGCTTGTATCACCAAATTGAGGGAGTGTATGGTGCACGATGTCCAAAAGATGTGCTCATATCTAGCCTCTACCAAAGCACCTCCAGCCCTACAAACTTTTGCATTGTCCGTAATTACTTGGACAACATTTTCACTACCCACCATCTCTATGGAGTCAATGAGAATCCTGGAAATGAACTCTGCATCTTTCACTTCCCCTTCACAGTCAACCGCCCTCAAAAACATTGCCCCCTTGGGGGACACTGCAATAACATTAATCAATGGACGGTTTTTGCAATCTTTCCATCCATTGGAAACAATAGATATGCCTGTTTCAACCCAAGAATCTCTAATTGGTTTTAGTTGGGCCTCTATAGATTTCTTCTCTTTTTGCAATAAGGTGGTACGCACCTTTTCATACCCAGGACTTATGAAAGCAGGAGGTGCACTATTTATTGCTGACACCATGTCCTACCAATATGGTGATCTCACCAAGTTGAAAGGAAGACCATTGGCATAGAGGCAACGTGCAATTTTTTCTTCAGCAATATCTCTTGCCTCCATTTTAAATGCCTTCTCTAATGGACCTCTCTTGCAGGTGGTGGTTTGTGGTTCTTCATCTTCTTCTTCCGTAGAGGGTACATGTTACACCCCGATTGTATAGTTACTACTGCATAGGAAGTACATTGTAAATGTTTGAATCTTTCTGATGAATAAAACAAATTGTTCTTGTGATCAACTGAAAGTGTCCTAATGATTGTCTCATTATCTGATACTTCTATTGATGTAATTCTTGAATGAAAGTAGCATATAAAGTTATGGAATAATGTTGTTCTAACTTTCTACGATGTTTTATGTATATAGCCTTGTTTTGAGCAAATGACTCCCGTTGTCGTGTCATGATGTGCAGGAAACAGGTTTATACCTCCAGGAAGAGGAGAGATATCACTCGGGGAGGAACTTGGTCGGGTAAACAGTAACGAGTACCAATTGGGCATACACACACATACTATAGACTGAGTAAGCTAAGTCTTTGTTGAAGTTAAGGGTAAGTCATCCGTAGGCTTGTTTAGTATCATTAGGAGTCGTATCTACTTCTGAATGTGTAAAAAGGTGATGCTTGCCAGTATAATCTTATGTGGAGTAATGTTTCTTGTTAGAGGTGGGCATGTGTATATGTATATATACATATAAATACGGTATGTACAAGTGTCCATAAGTACATTCATGTCGATACAACGTATTAGAGCAGATGGATATGCCATACGTGTGCGTCGATATAAGTGTATTTATGAATACTTATACATAAAGTAGATATACAAGTATATATACATGTATACGTACCCACAACTAACCTGTTGTATGAATATATTATGATGATATATTACCTCGGAATTTACATATACGCATATATATACATATACATGAGTATGTATAGTGAAAGTATGTTGACTGGCTCGCAGTATACGTACGTATAATCTAAAATGTAAATGTATATACATGTATAGATGTAAAGGTAAATATATTTATATATTTAATATTATATTAAAGTACGTATATAATATAGTCTTTACAAAATATAAATATGTATACGAGATTATTTAAATTATTAATTTAAATAATTATACATAAATATATAATGTAAATTAAAACTATATTATATAAATATTTTAATATAATAAAATATATATATAGATGTATTTTATTAATAGATTTGAAAATCAAATGAAATTTAAATCAACATTTTATTAAAATATTCATTAGAGAAATGAAACTAAATCACGAATTTGGAAAAATGACGTTTTTCTCTAAAAATGAATATTTCTTTGAAATCAAATTATTTTGACTTCTATATTGAATCAAATATCATTGTCAAATGCATCAAGATTCAAATATTTCCTGTTGGACTATACCGAAGTTGTAAAGAGTAAAATAAATACGAAATATGAGTTCATGCCCGTTAAAAATGGCGGAAGAAGTAAAAACGCGCAGGAAGAATCGCGCGACTAGGGCCAAGCGACTGAAAACGACCGAGTAAATTCGTGCATAGCTAAAATGGAGATGTGGACGCCATTCGACTTGGGAAATAGTCTTGCTTTAAACCATCACTTATCCCTACTTGTTGAAACGCGCCAATATCAGAAGGTGTCACGATTTTGTGAACTGGACATGTGCGAAATGAAAATACCTCATTGTTGTCAGTTAATGGAGGTCGAAATCTTCTCCATAGAGCAACACATTTCTCCTTTGAAGCATTCCAAGCCCCGTTGGCAGCACAGACGCCATGAAAAGGGGAATTGGTTAAGTTTTCCAACACTATATAAAGCCTACGAATGTTCACTCATAACACACGAAAAAAATAGAAATCAGAAGTTCGTTCTATTCTTTCAAGAGTGAGAGTTGTTTCAGTTCAGAAGGCAATTATCAATTTGAGAGCACAGCTTGAGTATTCATCATTTGTTAAGGAAGTCGTTAGTCTACTAGGGGAGTATTTTGTAGTGTTGAAAGAAGCATTCTCAGTGTCTGAGAATAGCAGCTTGAAACTGTCAATAGCTGAGTTAGGAATTCACTGACAGAGCCAGCTGGAAGTCCTGTTGGTGGTAGGCTGGAGAAGTAGCATTCTCTTATTTCAACCAACTGAGGGAAGCTCGTATCAGGCATGTTAATACTTTTCTTAGTTATGCTCACTGTTGTTTCTGTATTCAAAATTAAATCTGTTTCAAGTCTTTTGATTATAATGAATAGAGAGAGAAGATTTGTGATCTTAGAAATAAATATCTAAAGGATAAATGTTTATCAGCAAAAGATAAATTGTGAATTAGGATGATTTTTGCATGTTCTCTCCTATTAGTTTTGCATTCATTAGTGTACGCAATACACTAGGCATCGAAAAGAAAACTGCATTAATTGTATTGACTCCATACATGGAGTATATGCTTGTACATAGCTATTAAATACTAGGAATGAATCGAGAGCATTTAAATAAGCTACAGGTTCCAACTAGATACTAGTTAACTTAGTCAAGTTAATGAACCTCCTAGGATGAGAGTATCCTGTATAAGGGAGTTAGTTGTAAGTTCTTATTAAAATGATCTCCATTCTAGTAGTTAGATTGTTGTAGGAAGTCTAGGGTATGAACTACCCCGATAGACCAACCTACGCATAGAGTAAGATAGCCTCAAGTCAAGTTGAACCTGGCTAGTGTATGTGACAAATGACCTATGTTCTTCATTGAACGTAAACACTTTGGTTAGAGTAGTGTATGTAACCATTTAGTTGTTGTACTACACTGTCAATTCACTGTGATCCCAAAATACATCCTAGTTCGAGAGTTGCCGGTTGCACAGAATCTAGCTTTGTAGGATCACAACACTATGCCCAGTTGGTAGTCGTTAAAGGATACCCCACCAATCTCTTCTTCGAAGGGAGGGTCGTTCATTGCAAAATGATCATGCGAGGGACCGCATTATAAGTCTGTGGTTGGCGGAAAAATGCCCGAGTGATGTTTCTCCTCCTCAACAACCGACTGATGATCCAAGACTTGACAGGACGAACTCCTGGACCTTCTTTACTTCTATTGGTGCCAAAAGCCTTCAAGCTATGTATGTATATCATTCTTCTATACTTTGTAATTTCATTTGGAATGAAATAGTTAAAAGTTGCAAAAGATGTATCATGTTTATGTATTTGAAAAGAAATTTTTTATCATTATGGCATTGTTCTTACTTTTTGTGGTTGAAATCTAAAGTTTTAAATTTGACGTACAAGTGTTGTCGTCACATGTGATATCAGAGCACGGTTTAAACACTAGGAACCTTTGAGCTCACCCAATTTCCTTAAATCCAACATTATCTAATGTTGTGAAAATTCTTGTGACAGGATGGTACGCATTCGATTAACAGCTAGGAAGACTGTAATTGGTAACGAACGATACCTGAAAGCCAAGAAGGAAAATGAGGCCATCACTAGAACCATCCAAGGAACCAATCATGAGAATGCAATTTGGTTAAGTGACACAAAAACTGTTAGTCATGCTCTCTCCCGTATCAACGAAGTAAATGGTAGATCGAAAATGGAAGCTGCATACAGTCTTTTACCCAATACTTCTCCAGGAAAATCAGATTCCTTGCCACTATCTAGGGACATGCCTTCTGAGGAAAGCACAAGTCCAACATTCATTTTCCGGGATCCTAGAGTTCTTCCGTTGGCTGAGGTCATAACCATTTCTTTGAGTGATGAGTCAGTGGGGTATACACCAAGGACTCCACCAGTTGAGAATTGTCCTCAATATCAAATGACGGACCCTATTGTTGATGAACACCATATCAACAATACTCTCAACTATGTATCTGAAGATAAATCCGAAGGGTATCATCCCTTTTGGGATAGAGAAGAGCAGATGAGAGATGAAGAAAAAGATAGGTTTCAACAATACTCTCAGTCTGTAGGATATACTCCACTAAGTTATGTTTCTGAGAGTGAATCTGAAGGATACTCTCCTCTTGACTATCTTAATAGTCATTCTATGTAACCGATGGATGATGAAAATCCTCTTGAATAAATAAAAATTTTGTGTTTATTAAAAATTGTGTATACTTCATAAACTTGCTTGGTAAATCTTGTGTTTATATCTATGAAAGCTTTCATGTTTTCCGTTTATCATAAGGTTAAAGAATCTAACTTAGATAAGTTACCAGGTATAATACAACTATAAAACCATCATGAGAACTTACGAAAGGATGCGTAATAGACCCAGTACAAGCAAGGATGAAGAACAAAAAGATACTGGAATCCAAGCAACCTTAGATTTGATTCTACCAAGATTGTCTAATATAGAGAATGATAGAGAAAAGGACAAGCTAGCTAAAGAATTAAACATGGACAACACGGAAGCTGCAAGCTCATCTCATGGGCATGATGAAAATTACAACCTTGGAAGGGAGAAATCACCAACCAACTCTGCCGAGAGAAATAGAAAGATAATTTCTACTGAGTTGTCACGGGACATGAAAAAGATAATACCGCCTAAATTTGATGGTAGTGCGGGAGGTGATGAAGCTGAAATTTGGCTTGTTCAAATGGAAAAATATTTTGAAATAAGAAATTATGACGAAGTAACAAAAGCAGCATGGGGAGCCTACCAATTAGTAGGAGAAGCCTCAAATTGGTGGATGAACAAGAAATTGGAACTGGATATAAGTTCTTGGAAGTTGACATGGGGAGAATTTGTGGAAATCTTCCGTAAACGCTGGTTGCCTCAACTATTCTATGATCAAAAACTTTCCGATTTTCAAAAGTTAAAACAAGGGACTATGTTAGTCCATGAATATTGGGAAAAGTTCACTAGACTCCTTTGGTATGTTCCGATTTACCATAAGGATGAACGATTCCGTATCAGGAAGTTCATACTTGGGCTGAACGGAAAAATTGGTGGTGAGGTGGGCATGCATGGTCCAACTACCATGGACTTAGTTTATGAGAAAGCTATAAAGCAGGAGCAGAAGCTCAAGGCTAATTCTCATTGCCAAGAGAAAAAGGAGCAAAAGAAGGACAGTGAGGCTACTACTAAACCAACTCCAAAGAAGGATGAACCTATTTGTGATGCTGTCAGGTCAAAAGGAAAGAGATCTCGTTTCGGCGGGAAGGATTTCTGGAAAGATCAGAAGAGAAGCAACTACAGTAGTGGAAACACTAGCAAGCCCAATGAAGGAAACAATAAACTTGGAGAGACATCCGGAAGAAAAGGACCACCTACAGGATGTTTCATATGCAAAGGAGATCATTACGCCAGGGATTGTCCAAACAAAACTTCTAGGAATTCCTTGCCTTCACAAAAAGCTATGTTCCAACAAAGAATCCATGCAACAGTTGATGATAGGCAAGTAGACTATCAAATAACGCCCATCGAAACTACAGGTAAATTATTTGGTTTACCTATCTCAGTTCTTATTGATACTGGTGCAACTGAAAGTTTTGTTTCTCCTAGTATAGCAAATAAATTGTCTAGAAAGGCTGGGCACATGGCTACATCGTGGAATGTAGAGTATGCAAATAGTACAAGAGCAAAGGTGGATCAATGTCTTTTTGAAGCCAACTTAGAATTGCCTAGTTTCACCACTGAAGTCAATCTTTATGTCACACCATTAGGATCCTATGACGTCATCTTAGGAATGAATTGGTTGTGGAGACATAGAGCCATAGTTGACTGTCAATCTAAAACAGTTAAATGTTTGGATGACTATGGGAATCAAGTGAACCTACAAGGAATACCTAGGGAGGTTAAAATTAGACAAATCTCAGCAATGCAACTGCTAAGAGCCAAAAAGAAAGGATGTAAACTTTTTGCAGTAAAGATTGAAGAATTAGATGATCCTGACAACGAAAGTATATAGGAGATAGAAGACGATGAAATTGATGAATCAGGAATCTCAGATATAGAGAAATACCCAATTTTAAGGGAATTTGCTGATGTATTTCCTGAGGAATTACCAGGTTTACCCCCAAAAAGAGTCTTTGATTTTTCTATTGACATAATTCCTGGATCGGAGCCTGTATCCAAGGTACCTTATAGAATGACTACTATAGAACTAGCCGAACTCAAGGCACAGTTGGATGAGTTGCTGACAAAAGGACTAGTAAGGCCAAGTGTTTCACCTTGGGGAGCACCTGTAATCTTCGTCAAAAAGAAGGATGGAACAATGTGGCTATGCATTGACTACCAAGAACAAGTATCCACTACCTCGAATTGATGATCTGTTTGATCAAGTTAGGGGAGCAGCCGTATTTTCAAAGATTGATCTAAGGTCTGGATATCACCAGCTTAGGATTAAAGATGATGATATCTATAAAACCGCCTTTAGAACTCGGTATGGACACTATGAATTCACAGTATTACCATTTGGTTTGACAAATGCACCAGCAGCATTTATGAACCTTATGAATAGTGTATTCAGAGATTACCTAGACAAGTTTGTGTTGGTGTTTCTGGATGACATTTTAATCTATTCTAGAAACGAAGAACACAACAGGCACTTAGGAATGGTTCTACAACGTTTGTGAGAGCATAAGTTGTACGGAAAGCTATCCAAGTGTACCTTCTTCCAACGCAAAGTGCATTACTTGGGTCATGTAATATCAGCCGAGGGAATTGAAGTTGATCCAGCCAAGATCACAACAATAACTCAATGGCCTAAACCCAAGAATGTATTTGAAGTGAGAAGTTTTATGGGTTTGGCAGGTTATTATAGGAAGTTTGTAGAAAACTTTTCCAAAATTGCTTTTCCTATAACTTCTTTACAGAAAAAGGGGAAAAGATTTGACTGGAATGAGAAGTGTCAAAAGGCATTTGACCTACTCAAAGAAAAATTAACTACCGCACCGATCCTGAAAGGAGTTTCACAATTGTCATTGATGCCTGCGGAGAAGGACTTGGAGGAGTACTTATGCAAGATAATTAAGTAATTGCCTACGAGTCAAGGAAGCTAAAACCATACGAGATGAATTATGCTTCGCATGATTTAGAGCTGGCAGCCGTCGTTCATGCATTGCGAATGTGGAGACACTATTTGCTTGGGAAACCCTTTGAGTTAAGAATTGATCATAATGGTTTAAAATACCTTTTTACTCAACCAAATCTAAATGCTAGACAAAGAAGATGGTTGGAGTTGATCGCTGACTATGATTTTAATATCAGCTACATCAAAGGAAAAGAAAACCGGGTTGCTGATGCATTAAGTCGAAGACGCCACATAGCTTCTATTGTTGCAATTCACACTGATTTTAAAGACCAAGTGCTCCAGAAATGTGCGGAGGATGATTACTACATGCAAGTTAGGCAAGCACTTAAAGAAAACCCTCAAGATTCAAGGTATGATGGCTTCAAATTTGAACCAAGTGGATTGCTTAGGTACAAAGAAAGGATGTATGTACCTAACATAAGCAACTTAAGAAATTTGGTGTGGAAAGAAGTGCACGAGGCTCCATATTCTGGTCATCCAGGGGTAACAAAAATGATGGCCGATGTAAAACCATTATATTTTTGGAAAGGAATGAAGGGAGATGCTACTAATTATGTAGCAAAATGCCTTGAATGTCAAAGAGTAAAAGCTGAGCATCATCACCCAGCAGGCTTACTATACCCACATGACATTCTGGAGTGGAAATGGCAAGTGATAAGTATGGATTTTGTGCAAGGATTACCTATGTCAAGGAATAAGCACAATACCATACTAGTGGTGGTTGATAGACTGACAAAAGTAGCTCACTTTATACCTGGAAATCTGACTGATGGAGCACCAGTTATTGCAAGGAAATTTGTGCAAGAAGTATTTAGATTGCATGGAATACTTGAAAAGATCATATCTGATAGGGATGCAAGAATCACTTCTAGGTTTTGGCAAACCTTATTTTCTGCACTTGGAACTCAACTGAACATTAGTTCAGCATATCATCCAGAAACGGATGGGCAAATTAAAAGAGTAAACCAAGTTTTAGAAGACCTACTTTGAGTATATTGCATGGATCAGCAATATAAGTGGGAAAACTATTTACCTTTAGTCGAATTTTCCTATAATAATTCATACCATTCTGCAATTAAAATGGCTCCGTTTGAAGCCTTATATGGTCGAAAGTGTCGGACTCCGATAAGTTGGGATAAATTTGAGGATCGAGTAAGTCTTGGACCTGAATTGTTGGCAGAAATGGAAGAGCAAGTTAAGATTATAAAGCAAAGGTTAGCCGAAGCTAACAATCAACAAAAGAGTTATGCCGATGCAAAGAGAGTACCCCGAAATTTTGCCATAGGTGATAAGGTTTTGTTGAGAGTCAAACCTCATAAAAGCTCCATCAAATTTGGAAAGTCTTCCAAATTAGCTCCACGATATGTTGGACCCTTCGAGGTTTTAGAAGAAGTAAACCCAGTAGCCTATCGAATTGCATTACCACCTACTCTTGCCCGAATGCATAATGTCTTCCATGTGTCCTACCTTAAAAAGTATATACCAGGTGATAACCATGTTATTGATTGGGCTGCTTTACAGGTAAAGGATCCCGGGGTAGTAACGCTCGAGCCCATTAAAGTGCTTGAAGTCCGCAAGCTACGCTTACGGAATAGAGAAGTCTCTCAATGCACAGTCCAGTGGGACCAATATACTGAGGACTCAGCTACCTGGGAAGACTATGAGGAGATCCAACGGAAATTTCCTAACATTCTTGAAGCATTCAAGAATGATGAATAAATTAGTGATGTGTTTGTTTTTATGCTTTAAATAATACCTTGTTCATCAGGGACGATGAATCATAAGGGGGGGGAGTATGTTACACCCCGATTGTATAGTTACTACTGCATAGGAAGTACATTGTAAATGTTTGAATCTTTCTGATGAATAAAACAAATTGTTCTTGTGATCAACTGAAAGTGTCCTAATGATTGTCTCATTATCTGATACTTCTATTGATGTAATTCTTGAATGAAAGTAGCATATAAAGTTATGGAATAATGTTGTTCTAACTTTCTACGATGTTTTATGTATATAGCCTTGTTTTGAGCAAATGACTCCCGTTGTCGTGTCATGATGTGCAGGAAACAGGTTTATACCTCCAGGCAAAGGAGAGATATCACTCGGGGAGGAACGTGGTCGGGTAAACAGTAACGAGTACCAATTGGGCATACACACACATACTATAGACTGAGTAAGCTAAGTCTTTGTTGAAGTTAAGGGTAAGTCATCCGTAGGCTTGTTTAGTATCATTAGGAGTCGTATCTACTTCTGAATGTGTAAAAAGGTGATGCTTGCCAGTATAATCTTATGTGGAGTAATGTTTCTTGTTAGAGGTGGGCATGTGTATATGTATATATACATATAAATACGGTATGTACAAGTGTCCATAAGTACATTCATGTCAATACAACGTATTAGAGCAGATGGATATGCCATATGTGTGCGTCGATATAAGTGTATTTATGAATACTTATACATAAAGTAGATATACAAGTATATATACATGTATACGTACCCACAACTAACCTATTGTATGAATATATTATGACGATATATTACTCGGAATTTACATATATGCATATATATACATATAAGTGAGTACGTATAGTGAAAGTATGTTGACTGGCTCGCAGTATACGTACGTATAATCTAAAATGTAAATGTATATACATGTATAGATGTAAAGGTAAATATATTTATATATTTAATATTATATTAAAGTACGTATATAATATAGTCTTTACAAAATATAAATATGTATACGAGATTATTTAAATTATTAATTTAAATAATTATAGATAAATATATAATGTAAATTAAAACTATATTATATAAATATTTTAATATAATAAAATATATATATAGATGTATTTTATTAATAGATTTGAAAATCAAATGAAATTTAAATCAACATTTTACTAAAATATTCATTAGAGAAATGAAACTAAATCACGAATTTGGAAAAATGACGTTTTTCTCTAAAAATGAATATTTCTTTGAAATCGAATTATTTTGACTTCTATATTGAATCAAATATCATTGTCAAATGCGTCAAGATTCAAATATTTCCTGTTGGACTATATCAAAGTTGTAAAGAGGAAATAAATACAAAATATGAGTTCATGCCCGTTAAAAATGGCGGAAGAAGTAAAAACGCACAGGAAGAATCGCGCGACTAGGGCCAAGCGACTAAAAACGGCCGAGTAAATTTGTGCATAGCTAAAATGGAGATGTGGACGCCATTCGACCTGGGAAATAGTCTTGCTTTAAACCATCACTTATCCCTACCTGTTGAATCCTGCCAATATAAGGTGTCACGATTTTGTGAACTGGACATGTGCGAAATGAAAATACCTCATTGTTGTCAGTTAATGGAGGTCGAAATCTTCTCCATAGAGCGACACATTTCTCCTTTGAAGAGTTTCAAGCCCCGTTGGCAGCACAAACGCCATGAAAAGGGGAATGGGTTAAGTTTTCCAACACTATATAAAGCCTGCGAATGTTCACTCATAACACAAGAAAAATAGAAATCGAAAGTTCGTTCTGTTCTTTCAAGAGTGAGAGTTGTTTCAGTTAAGAAGGCAATTATCAATTTGAGAGCACAGTTTGAGTATTCATCATTTGTTAAGGAAGTCGTTAGTCTGCTAGGGGAGTATTCTGTAGTGTTGAAAGAAGCATTCTCAGTGTCTGAGAATAGCAGCTTGAAACTGTCAATAGCTAAGTTAGGAATTCACTGACAGAGCCAGTTGGAAGTCCTGTTGGTGGTAGGCTAGAGAAGTAGCATTCTCTTATTTCAACCAACTGAGGGAAGCTCGTATCAGGCATGTTAATACTTTTCTTAATTATGCTCACTGTTGTTTCTGTATTCAAAATTAAATTTGTTTCAATTCTTTTGATTATAATGAATAGAGAGAGAAGATTTGTGATCTTAGAAATAAATATCTAAAGGATAAATGTTTATCAGCAAAAGATAAATTGTGAATTAGGATGATTTTTGCATGTTCTCTCCTATTAGTTTTGCATTCATTAGTGTACAAAATACACTAGGCATCAAAAGGAAAACTACATTAATTGTATTGACTCCATATATGGAGTATATGCTTGTACATAGCTATTAAATACTAGGAATGAATCGAGAGCATTTAAATAAGCTACAGGTTCCAACTAGATACTAGTTAACTTAGTCAAGTTAATGAACCTCCTAGGATGAGAGTATCCTGTATAAGGGAGTTAGTTGTAGGTTCTTATTAAAATGATTTCCATTCTAGTAGTTAGATTGTTGTAGGAAGTCTAGGGTACGAACTACCCCGATAGACCAACCTACGCATAGAGTAAGATAGCCTCAAGTCAAGTTGAACCTGGCTAGTGTATGTGACAAATGACTATGTTCTTCATTGAACGTAAACACTTTGGCCAGAGCAGTGTATGGAACCATTTAGTTGTTGTACTACACTGTCAGTTCACCGTGATCCCAAAATACATCCTAGTTCAAGAGTTTCCGATTGCACAGAATCTAGCTTTGTAGGATCACAACACTATGTCCAGTTGGAAGTCGTTAAAGGATACCCCACCAATCTCTTCTTCGAAGGGAGGGTCGTTCATTGCAAAATGATCGTGTGGGGGACCGCATTATAAGTCCGTGGTTGGCAGAAAAATGCCCGAGTGATGTTTCTCCTCAACAACCGACTGATGATCCAAGACTTGACAGGACGAACTCCTGGACCTTCTTTACTTCTATTGGTGCCAAAATCCTTCAGGCTATGTATGTATATCATTCTTCTATACTTTTTAATTTCATTTGGAATGAAATAGTTAAAAGTTGCAAAAGATGTATCATGTTTATGTATTTGAAAAGAAATTTTTTATCATTATGGCATTGTTCTTACTTTTTGTGGTTGAAATCTAAAGTTTTAAATTTGACGTACAAGTGTGGTCGTCACAGTACAGACAAGAAGGGATGTCTAGAGGGCCTAACTGTCTGAGTGGGTAATGTTGTTTTTTTCTTTCCGGAACTATAACTACTTTGTTTTCCTCTTGCAACCAATTTGTCAGCATCTTTTTGTTCTTTTATAAATGCTGCTATTTTTACAGCAGACAATCCCTTCTTATCTAGGCCCCTCACACATATTAATCCCTTTACCACCAGGGCCCATAAAATGAAGTTTCACTCGGTAATAGGAGCTATTATATTGTGTATTGCAAAAATTACACTTCCAAATAAACCCCCCACCTCCAGGAATTTGTGAAATTCTTGTGGTATGACTCCATAAAGGAGATCCTTTATCAATTTTGAACTTTTGGCTTCCCTCCCCACGCACTGAACTTTGACTACTGGCCATTGTTGCAATCTATAAAAAAAATGAAAAAATAAAATATATACTTGAAAAACTTCTTCACAAACTTGAAAAAATCCATCAAAAACTAAGAAACTTAAAAAAATTCATCAAAAGATTAAAGAATAGGGTTTAAATGCATACCTTAAACACTTAAATCTCCTTTGTAGAAGCTATTTACCACTCCACAATCAATCTCCTTCAAATACAATCACCTCCCTTCAAAATGCTAAGATGGAGAGAAAATATGGTGAAAGCAAAATGAGAGGTAAAAATGAAATGTTTTAGTGTTGAAAGGCCTCATATTGGGTCGTTTTAGGGTTAAGAGGCAAAATAATAATAAAAAAATTGTTTTTTATTTGACTTTGGGCCCACTTTTTAAGTGTTGGGCCGTGGGTTCTCCCAAGTATGCTTGGGTACCTGGCTGGTACCCTCGGGTCCGCACACCATTGGGCTAGGTTCGCGTTGGGTATGCACAAGATGCGTGCCCAGCACGTACCCACAGGCGAACTCGTACCAGGTTCGTACCTGAACCGGGTTCGAGGCTTGTGGGTAAGAACCCTACAACACAACACAAAACAACTCTTTTTGACTATAGCAAAAGGCCTGTACAGCTCAATGTGTACCAAATATATGCTCAATTGATTATGATTTTATGTCTGTGCATGCCCTATTTCAATGGTTCAGTTTTTCCATAGACTACAATTATGTGGGCAGATATTGTGAGGTAGAGCTGTTGGAAAACAATGTGAAACCACAATCTGCCTTGGAGATTCTGGAGGAGAACAATTCATATCTCTTGCACCAACCAATAGAATATAACAACAATAAAATGCCTCAAAGAAGTGTGGTCTCGTGCAATGCAATGACTGCAGGATATGAACAACATAGATTTTTAAAAAGGTTTTACAAACGTACAAGCAAATGCAACTAGCAGGTGTAAAGCAAAAGCCTGCAACTTTCGCCAGCATCCTGCCTACATGTGCCAAAATGGGAGCTTGGGAAAACAATATGGACATCTATCAAAGGATAAAGAGGGATTTCTATCAAATGCTATCAATGCAACTACCTTGGTAGGCATGTATGCAAAATGTAGAAGCATAGACAAGGCAAGTAACCTGTTTACAGAATGCCACAACTGCAATTCACATGCATCATGGAAGAGACTATTTAAAAACAACTGATTTTTGTTTCCTCCTTTATATTGCAGACAGCTGCGTTGTAAGTGCCCACATGAAATAAAGGATATTTTATACATTAGTAGGCCCTGTTAATTATGTTTTCTGCTGTTTCATAATGCATATAGGTTTTTAGCAGGAGGCTAATGGTATAAACACACTGCCACTCAAATCATGGTACATAGTAACATACCATGAAAATTTCATGCCACCTTCTTGATCACATGAGCTCTCTCTAAAGCGGTTAACAGATTTCTTTTACCATAACCTGAATCTGTTTCTTTTTTTTTGAACTAGAAATAGTTCAGATTATATATATAAAATGTATCAGAGATACTTACATATCAAGGTGGATGCAGTGCCTCACGTGTTACTGCTACTCTTATGATACTGTTTATGTTTTGATGCATACTCGAGACCTTGATGGTGATTGTTTCACCTATTTGACTTGTCTATTTTGTTTGGATGCACATGATACTATTTTATGATGTTGATGATATAATGATGCATGGTGTTCATCTCTCCCTGATTATGCGATATTGTGTGGTTACGTAAATTGATTAATGCTCACGTCATGATGTTTATGATGTGTTAATTGTTTGAGAGTCGGGTGAGAGGGACAATGTTGCATCGCTCATCCATGAGCGCCCTGCTACATTGCAATTCTCTCTCACGATGTGTTTGGCATGGAATATATATGTTGTTTTGACACTTGGTTTTATGCAGGATTGCAAGTACTGGGCACTAACTCCACCCGCACCATCGAGTCTGAGCGTGCCCAACATACCCAATGGATATGATGTGATTTAAGGATTTGACAAGAAAGTATCCTCGTCCTAGTCTGTCACCCCATCACTGTGTCTGATGTCGTCATCCATTTGTGACCTTGTTCTTGTCTTAGTATTGTTTTGTTTGAGTCGATCATTTTAATTCCTCATTTAATGTCGATCTATTTTGTCGTTTGAATTAATTGGTTAATTAAAGTGTTTCAATTATTTTGCATGGTCAAGATTCATTGTTGTTTTGGTGTTGATTGGGTTATGTTGCTCGTAGTTCTAATGTGATTTAATTAAAATATTAAATCAAATTGTTAAATTATTAAGAGTATTTTATTAATTAATTATTAATTAATTAAAAGAGGATAATAATTTAATAGCTTATAATATTATTCCTTTATTAAAGATGAAAAAACGTAAATAAAGCATAAATTTGTATTTATAAATAATATTTATTTTAAATTTAATTGAGTTTATTTACAAATTTAAAATTTTGAAATAAAAAAGGGGTAATGAATAAAATATCAAAATAGATTTAATGCATATTATATCTGGGAGGATAAACTTAAAAATAAAAATAAAATAAAATAATAATAATAATAATTAAGGGAATTATGAAATAGTAATGATTTAATTAAATTAGATAGTGTGAACTATTGATAATCGGTAAAGTATTAAAAATAGGGTGAAAATTATTGTCCAAAGTTTTTTAGCACAATAGTGGAGGGTTAGGTTTATAAATTAACTAAAATGCAAAGATTTTCAACAGGTGGTAAAATGGGAAACAATTAAGTTGTCGGGTGCACCCTCGAAAGTGTAAATAAATTTCAAAAGTTTGCCATCTGTCCCTTAGTTTGTCGAAAAACTAGAGAGAGAGTTTCTTAATTTATTTGGAAAAAATTTGATAAACAGAAGGAGATACACATTGGAGAAGGTAAAAAAAAATTAACCTGCAGTGTGCTTTGGGAAGAAGTGGAAGCGAGAACCGCCGGTATTGGCATGGTCTAATGGTTTAAAGGTGGCATTGTTGTTCTTGCCATCAAGGTTCAAACCTTGTTGGGGTGGTATTGTTGAATGGTTGTAATCCGGTTCATAGCTCCGGTCAAAAGCGTTTACCCCTTGAATAAAAAAAAGTGGAAGCGAGAAGAAAATATCACAGCTGGGAAGCATTTGGAAACAACCCAGCTCTCCATCCCCATTGGCAAGCACCTAATTCAGGTTGGTCATTTATTGTATTTTAAATAACTCCCTTATAATTATACCGTCTGGATTAATTATGAAGAATAAAATTTTGAAGTGAAAACCCTAGCAGAAACAATTTTAGTAAATTTTCATTTATGGCTAGAGAAAAAGAAAATCTAGAATTGTAAAGTTTCTACCTTTTTTGTCCTCAACAATTTTAGTAAATTTTGATTTACGGCTGTAGAAAAAGAAAATCTAGAATTTAGAATTGTAAAGTTTCTAATTTAGAATTTAGAATAAAATGTTTATTCTAATTTTTACATATATTTTGGTTCTCAGTAAGCAAAAGAAATTTGTAAACCTCATTTTAAGTTAGTTAATCTGTAAAAACGTTTTTATTTTAATATTTAATTTCTCAGTAATTTATTTACTTATATGAGAAAAATTTGGTAAACCTTATTTTTAATCTGTAAAACGTTTATTCTAATTTTTACATATATTTTGGTTCTCAGTAAGCAAAAGAAATTTGTAAACCTCATTTTAAATTAGTTAATCTGTAAAAATGTTTTTATTTTAATATTTAGTTTCTCAGTAATTTATTTACTTATATGAGCAAAAATTGGTAAACCTTATTTTTAATCTATAAAACATTTATTTTAATTTCTACATATATTTTGGTTCTCAGTAAGCAAAAGAAATTTGTAAACTTCATTTTAAATTAGTTAATCTGTAAAAACGTTTTTATTTTAATATTTAGTTTCTCAGTAATTTATTTACCTATGTGAGCAAAATATCTATAAACCTCATTTTAAATTAATTAATCTGTAAAAACGTTTTTATTTTAATATTTAATTTCTCATTAATTTATTTACTTATATGAGCAAAATATTTGTAAACCTTATTTTAAATTAGTCAATCTGTAAAAACGTTTTTATTTTTAGTTTATACATATACTTCAATTTCTAATTAAGTCTTGATTGTGTATGTGTATATGAATTGCATAATCCCTCAGTTGTCCAATTAGTATTCAGTTGATTATACACAGAGGTGTAGCAATTAATATTTATTTGTTACATGGAATGTGTCAGTAGATTAAGAAGTTAATTTTATTTATGCCCCATGATCAGTTTCATCGTTCATTTGCATTATTTTCGTTTGGAATAGATTATGTGTTTGGACTTGTTGTGAGATCATGTTGGGAACCCATGTCATTGTGTTACTCTTCTAGGAGTGTAAGGTTAGGTTGTCCTATAGGCTTCCAGAGGCTAAGGAAAGTCTTGTTACATGTTGAACTTCCATAGTTTAATCATTATAATAAGTTTGATCTTACTATTGATTTTGAGTTTCATTCGTGGGTCAAACCTCGTATCAGGATTGTCTTTGTAAATGGCTTTGGCGAGATGGTTCATGCCTCACAGGTACATTGGTTTTGTGGTTTTAGTGCTCTTTCTGTTTTGGTACACCCCTTGATGACTTGGATTTGTTTTAGGGATACTAGGGAGAGTGGCTCTCTATGGGGCTCGGCACACAAAGGGGAGGCCTGGATAACCCATTGAAGAGTTGGTTAAATAAGTGAAAACCTAACAAAATGTTCTAGTGGGTTTGGGTAGGATACATAAACTAAAGATAAATAAGATACCTCACCCTCGCCATTAGTGCTTCCATAGACTAAGGGTGGGCTGAGAAGGCCATGGTCGGCAAGATTGCTACCTCGTCCTCATGAGAGGCTAGTGGTCCCGCATGAGTCACCCTATGGGGCCGGCGCCTAGTGAGAGGCAGCCAAGATAACCGTAGATGGGGGTCGGCGCTTGTTGAGAGGCAATCAGGATAACCCATGATAGGACTGTGTGATGACACTCTCCCACAGTATCCCTTGAGTTTCCCTTTGTATGCCTCTGAAAGCAATCACCTTGTAAGTAGTCGTTGAGAGTGTTGTTTGTTATGTTTGGTTGCTCTTGTGGTGTGGTCTTGTGGTCGTTTTGCTTGTTTGTCTTGGTCATGGGTCTTTCTTGTCACTTCTAGCACGGAGGGTCAACCTTCGGGT
Organism: Sequoia sempervirens; assembly: GCA_007258455.2. Taxonomy (NCBI): domain Eukaryota; kingdom Viridiplantae; phylum Streptophyta; class Pinopsida; order Cupressales; family Cupressaceae; genus Sequoia; species Sequoia sempervirens. Next base: position 28,262 of record VDFB02010734.1, on the reverse strand, counting down.
CGACGTGGTCAGGTGGAACATGCTATGCACCCCATTGGGTTTCTAGTTTGTGTTTGTGATGCAGAAGCGGACACATAATTTCCAAAGCTTCACTTAGTTGAAGACTATTATATGCCTTGTACCTTATTCTTCATTGATGTAATTATTCTTGTACTTGATGTACTCTTCTCGTTGTTATAAGGGAAGCATTATGTAATGTTGTAATGTATTCCTGATGTATTGTATTTGTGGAAATATGCTCCACAATTGTAATATTAAAACTATGAATTGAATTGTAATAGAATGATGTATGTATCTTTTCCGTCGCTATTGCTTATGGATGGTTGTATGATTATGTTATCTTGTGAATGTATGCTTCTATTGTTAACTTATGGGCTTTATCTTTAACGATGTTTTGATTGGGGAGATTTACGTGTAATGCAACCCTGTAACCCCAAGGGACTAGTTAAGTTTTGTCATATAATGTATATTATGATCATCTTATATAATGTATGTTCACAACATCTTATGTAATGTTTCTCTTTCAAAAAAAAAAAATGTGCAGTATTTTGTTGTCCTTCGGGGTTAACATGGCGAGGTGTTACAGTGTACCACTGTATCATGACATCTACCTGTCAACTACTAGCTGTCCCAGTATACAGACCATGCAAGGTCTCAATACAAAATATAACCATAATAGTAGTAACCAAAACTACAATAAATATGCCATTCCATGTTCAGGCCATGCACGGCCTTGTCACCAAAACTACAGAAAATATGCCACACAAGGCCATTTTTAACAGATCACATTAGACATACTTAATTGTATTACAAACTAGCTACCATATATATGAACAGCCAACTGATAGAAATGACCAAAAATTACAACTCTCACTGTATACATCCATATTGTTCCATCCTATTGGTGGATCTATCTCTGAGACATCTTCATTTGATCTTACCATTTCCAGGATAAAAGTCCTTATCATGGTTGCTCGGCCTATTGTGCAATCCAAGATCTTTCTATAGGGTCTCCACAAAAACCTCCTATTATACCTCTTTTGGAATGCCAAGTAGCTTCTCAGAAAATGCAATTTATCTTCTTTGTTGAAAGGCCAGTGTCTTGCATACTTGACCTCTGCTCTATTGATGTCAACTTGTCCTTCATTAAGAAGCTTCAAGAACTTATTATTAGAAATCTCCAAAGTGATAATCACCTACATAACAATAGCATGATATATGAGTCTTCTAGAAGACTCAGTAAGGACCCCCCTTTTGTCCTAGAACCAATCCTCATTCCTATCCTTCCATAAAAACCATAAAATTTCAGTGGATAAAAGAAGCCAAAACAAATTAAATGGTTCACTTAAACTATTAACAAAGCCAAGTACAATCTCTTGCCAATTGGGGTTACCTTTAACCCCCATCCCCTTAGGTCAGCACAAAACATCATCCATATTTCTTTAGCACAGAGACAATCAAGAAAGATATGTTTAGCATTTTCAGGAATTCAACATATAGGCCAGATCATAGTTTACATACTCAGACTCGGAGAGTACTCAACAAGCCCAAAAATTTTGACTTGGTAAATACTTGGCAAATTAAAAAGTAGTAAAATTTCTTATAAAAACACTTTTTCTTTTGCAGAATTCAATTACAAAATGTATCAAATGAGTTTAACAACCATGAGGAAGTGTTTTTTATTAAATTTCATTGTTGAATACATATGGATTACAAAATGGCATCATCATACGAAGCTGCATAGTGAAACTGGATACAATAGCTAGCTACTAACTAATAACTATAATGAATTTATGATGATTGTATTTAAAAATCATCATCATAAATTTCATATCTAGGAAATTACAATTTCCTCTTCCCCGACCTAGTGAAAAATTGGGAGGTAGAGGGTAAGGTCCTCGCACTTGATTCTGGCTCCTTGCTTGTTGTAGAAGATTGTGGCAGTGACTCCACCATGCTGGTAGGTGGTAGTGGCTCCTCCTCCACCACATTAATGTCATCCAATCCAATCTCCCCTGCTTGTGCTGGAGGCAAATCCTCCATAGCTTGCCTCTTGAAATCAGCAATCTCATCCTCTATAAACAAGGAGGCCTCATCATCCTGCACGGTCCAATCACTATATGGATCAATGTCATCCAAATCAATGAGTTCGTTTGATTGGTTGTGCCCCTTTCTTGTGCGAAGCCGAAAGCTATATTGCACAAAAACAAGATCATTGAGGCATTGTTGAGTCAACTTATTACACTTCTTCGTGTGAATGGCATCAAACAAACTCTAGTTCCGTTCACAGCCAAAAGCACTACAAGGTTGAGACAAAATTTGAAGGGCTAGCAGCAAAATGGTCACACGGTAGCAAAATGGTCATTGGTAAACACTAAACGGTATAATACCAATGAAATCTCTATCTAATTGTAGTAAAGTTTAAATAGTAAACTTAAATTGTTTATGAATCTATGAATATGTGATAAGTGATAACTGATATTGTGTATTGTGTAGCATGAAATTTGAAAGAGAGCAGAAATTTCAAACTTACCTGGCTGTAGTTGCAAGTCGCGAAATAAACTAGACCAAAAATGGTGTCCAACAAACACTGCAAATCGCAAAATAAATGAGGCCAAAAAACGTGCCAAACACTACAAAATGCGGGTGAATAGTAGGAAATAAACGAGGGTTTTATAGGCTCAATTGTGAGTCCAAACACGGAAAAAACGCAACCAAAAATCCCACAAAAGCAAAAAAAATGCACATGGAAAATGTTAGTGTTTTAATACTTAGCTGCGGGAGGTATTTCCCAAAAGAATAATTACATAAGGCTAGTCGGCCAATTTATCATAAAAAAATATTGAATCTTCAAGGTCGGCTCAAGAGGAGATTGTCACCTAGATTGGTATATATAGGAGAGACTCTCCTCATTAATCATTTTCAATTCATAAATCCAATTTTCTGATCTGCAGAAGCAAGTTCGACATTCAAGAAGGAGATTCACTTATTCTTTGTTGCTCAGAAATTCGCACTATCTATAGTGTTGATTGATTGTGTTATAATCTGCCTCTCTAGGCCTGATTCTGGAGTGCTATTTTTGCACTATTGTACCTGTTCTATAAGATTAAATTTCTGCTGGGTTCTTCTCCCTTAAGTAGAAGGGTTTCCTAGGATAAATTTTGTGTCTCATGTTCAGAGTTATTTTTCTGTTTTTCTATTGAATCTAATCTAAAACTAACAAAAAACGTGTTTAGGATTTTCACGATTAATCACCTTGGTTTTTTGTGAGCAACAAGCAATTACTCGGTGATTTGACAGGACAAAATTGTCTGAAATTTGCTCGTGAGTAAAAGCAAAACATACTCACCATACAAAAATCTAGGTGATTAATCGGCTACTCGTAGAGTATGTAAATAGAGGAGCAGATATTAACACTGGAAGAGGATGTGAAACTTGGTAATTTTTTTAGTAATACTAACCATTTAAAACAAGCTTTCTTAGGTTCTATAACATTAGAGCACCATGTGTTTAAGAATTTTTTACTATTGTTTAGTAGAAAAAGCAAGATTCCAATAGCTATTTAGGTGCCTAGTCATATTCGAGGCTTTATTCATAAAGTTGTAGATTAATTTGAGTTTCACTTTACACGGAGTAGTTCCATCACACCATTTGTAGTTATCAAACATGTCCTCATTATTATCAAATTGTATAGGAAATTGGATGCTCTTGCATGCATCTCTTAGTATAGAATATGTTCTCCAATGTGTAGGAGGTAGGTCAAATTCTATACGAAGGGAGGCCCAAGAATTCAACTAGTTATTTCTCATGGTATCACTGAATTGCTTTATTCCTTTCATACACCATAATTTAGCATAGCACCCTTGTATCAAAGCAAGGGGCTTATCTTAATTATATAGATTCCACCAAATTGATCTTGAGGGGCAGATCTTATTCCTATTCTTATCCATATATTCACAGTCTTTGATCAAACCTTTCACTTGCTCCAAAGCTTTCCATAATCTTTTAAAAACAATGGAACCAGTAGGGGAAACAAGGAACTTTCCAAGCAATAATTCAAGGAGGGGAAGATGTTTCCATGATTTAACCTATTTTGGTATTGCCAACTATTATTAGTTCTCGCCATAGTAGTTGGGAGATGCATCGCCTACCCTCTAAGACACGTCTTGAAGACAGAGACGCATCTTCGGTACTATACTGGTCTCCAAAAATGCCTCATCTCTCCAAGAAAATTTTCAAACGTCTCCCGCCATCTACTGCGAAGTCTCCCGCTGGTCAAAGGGTCAGTTGTTGAAAACTCTGCACAATATACCCAAAAACGCAATTTTTTTGAAGTCTGGCTTCATTGTATAATCATGCGACTGTAGAAGAGAGCGATTGGGCTAAGCATTGAACTGGTAAGTTGTATTTTTTATATTTTATATAGTGCAAGGCTATTTGTCATATTGTTTTATTTAGCATTGCCATCACCATTCAGTGATTTGGCATTCACTAGTAATGTCGACATTATAAAAAAATTTAGAAACCACCGCTCAAGCAAGTAATGTCTGTTTCTTTTTTGATTTTTCATAGCCTATTTTTTAGATTGTTTTATTTAGCGTCACCAGTAATCTCCACAAGAGCATTGCCCCTGTTTAAAATCCCACGATTTTAAACAAGGGAAATGCTCTTGTGGAGATTACTAGTGAATCGATGATGTTGCATCACCAGTAATCTCCACAAGAGCATTGCCCCTGTTTAAAATCGTGGGATTTTAAACAGGGGCAATGCTCTTGTGGAGATTACTGGTGATGCTAAATAAAACTAAGACATTAAAACAATCCGAAAAATAGGCTTGCAGTATAATAATGTAAAATGACAATACCTTGCTGTCTTCATCTGCTGGCTGCCAAGCAAATTTCCCCAACTTTGCATCGATTTCTTGTGTCTGTGGACGTGATGGTAAAGTTTCTAATATGAGTTCCCACGCTTCAACAATAGGGGCAACTGCTGCAAATCAAAATCAGAATACAAGGGCAGAGGTGGAAGTGTCTTCAAGAGATGTAGCAGTAGAAAGTTCTCACAAGAGGCCACACATTGGTAGCTCAAACCCCATTGGAAAATTATTTGATGTGCAAGGTCGAGAAGCGGTTGATGAAGCAATTGCACGCTTCTTTTATGCCAACGGAATACCGTTTAATGTTGCTCGATCACCTTTCTATACAGAGATGGTCCAAGCAATCAGCAATGCACTAGCTGGATATAAACCACCTATGTATGAAAAGCTTCACACTACTCTAATTGATAAAGAAAAAATTTGATTAGAGCAACAAACTACACCATTGAAAAGAGTGTGGGCTTCAGAAGGATGCAACATTGTGATGGATGGGTGGACGAATACTAGAAATCGTCCACTACTTAATATCATGGTAACATGCAGCAAAGGGCCTTATTTTTTGAAGGCATTAGATTGTTCGAGGCAAGAAAAAAATGCAGAGTTTCTTTTTAACCAGCTATGTGACGGCCTTGAGGAGGTAGGGGCATCACATGTAGTCCAAATTGTTACAGATGTTGCCCCTGTTTGTAAAGCAGCATGCATGTTGGTGCAAAAGAAATACAAACATATATTTTGGACACCATGTTGTATGCATTCATTGAATAATGCACTCAAAGATATTGGCAAGTTTAAGTGGGTTTCAGCTGTCATAGAAAAGGGCAGAAAAATTCAAATGTTCATATGTAACCATCACCAAACACAAGCTATTTATTGAAAATTTGTCAAGGTGGAGCTTCTCAAACCAGCTGATACAAGGTTTGCTTCTTATTTTATTCTTCTTCACCATCTTTGTGAAGTGAAAAGTGCTTTGTGTTCCATGGTAGTTAGTGATGCATGGGCAACTTGGAGGCAATCTATATCAAATGATGCAGTTGAGGTGAGAATTATGGTCCTTGATGACCGTTTTAGACTGATGTTAAATTTGTTGTGGACTTCAGCCCATATGTGAGGTGATCAAATTTACAGATTCAGACAAGCCATGTTTGGGGGAAATTTATGAAGAAATAGATTCCATGAGTGAAAGAATTAAGAAAATAACAGATGCAAAAGATCCTTCACTATATCCTTTGATAGAAGAAAAGTTACATGGAAGATGGAACAAACTTAACACACCTCTTCCTTGTGCTGCCTATGGCTTAAATCCTAAAAGGCATAATGTACAAGAGACCAATAAGAGGGCTCCATATGAGCATAGAGAGGTAATGAAGGGATTTTAGGCTGCAATAAAAAAGATATATGGCCGAGGTGAGGAAGCATCAGTTATGAGGAGTCAATGGAATAAGTTTTCACTTGGGCATGGTGATTTTCCTTCCGTGGAAGCTCTATATGATCTACGAGCAAAGAAAGACCTTATAGAGTGGTGGTGGAACCATGGAGGTGAATCACCTGAATTGAAATCATTTGCAATAAGATTACTCTCACAAGTAGCTAGCTCTTCATCTTGTGAGAGAAATTGGAGTACTTATGGTTTTATTCATTCACTAAAGAGGAACCAATTGGGGTCAAAGAAAGCAGAGAACCTGGTGTACATTCATAGCTCACTTCAACTTTTCTCTCGGTTAGATTTTGCATACGAGGGTCCTTCAGGAAAATGGGACCAAATTTCACCTGATGGAGATGTTGCAGCCATAGTGGATGAAGTGGTTGAACCAGATGGCCTTACTGATTTACCCCTAGTTCAACTACCAGTAGAAGAACCTGAGTTAGAGAGTGATGAGTATTTGGAGAGCATCATAGCTGAGGACCTTGACATGGATGATGTGGTGTAGATGATATGAGATATCAGATAGATTTCTGATTTTTGTTTTTTGTTTGCATATCAACCAATCAAACTATCAATATTTCTGAATTTCAATATGTAATCGAATATGTAATGTCAAATGTGAACTATGATTATGAAATTTGAAGTATGAACTCTTTAACTCTTTGACACAATGTGGTCCAATGACATTTGGATTTGAATTTTGTGTATTTAAAGTCAATGATCATTCTTAAACTTTACTACTGCTATTGTTTTGAAAGTTCAATGTCATCATATTTTCAGATTTTCTATAAATTAGTAATTTTTATATTAAAAAAAAAAAGGCATCTCCAAGTACCCCCGTCTCCTATTTTCAAAAAAATGTTGTGCCAGTACTGGCACTAGTCTCCCGTACCAGTACCAGTACCAGTCTCCTGGCAACTATAAAATCTTCCAAGGTTCATTTCCTTCCAAGGCATCGATTATCCATTTGACAGCTAATGCAATACCTTATTTTTTAGGTCTTTCAGTCCTATACCTCCTTTTGGTTTATCTAAACAACACCATTCCCACCTAACTGAATGTCTTTTTTTATTACTTTTACCATCAGACCAAAGAAAGTGTATGATTTTCTTTTGGATCTCATTTACTTGGTAGTTGCAAAATAGCCACACAGAGTAGTATAGGCTATAGGAGGAAAGGAACTTTTGACAAACTTGAATCCTCCCAACTAAGGATAAATATTATCTATTCCACCTATTAAGCTTATTATCTATCTTCTCTTTTATCCAGTTCCACATGTCTTTTAGACATGGATTCACTGCAAAGGGGATACCAAGTACCTAACCTGTTTGTTAGGGCCTCCCCACTAGAATTCATGTTTAGTAAACCACTCAAGGGGACTGTTTTCCCAACTCAACAATATGGACTTAACTTTGGACAGTTTAGCACCAAATTCCTTAAAAAATAGGTTCAACTTCTGCATTCAGTTATCAAAATTATCTTCTTCAAGTTTCACAAAGAGGGCAATATCATCAGCAAACTGAATATTTAAAAGGTGTTCTTTATTAGGAAAGGATATACCTTTAATCTTAGGGCTCAAAATTGAATATCATAAGGTAATAAATTACATCAGAAGCAATCACAAACAGGGCAGGGAGAAGGGGACAACCCTGTCTTATAGATCTCTATGGACAGAATTGCTCAGATAGAGAGCCATTAACATCCACATAGGCCACATCTCTCAACAATGTATTGACCATCAGACAAAAGAATTTTGGGAAACCAAAGGCTTCAAGTTTCATCATTAAAAAGGGCCATTCCACTCTACCAGATGCCTTTTCAAAGTCAAGTAGGAGCATGCCAGTGTTTTTGGCTAGTGGACCTTGCCCATTCCATGGCCTCCCAAATTGTGAGAAGGTTTTCCAAAATATATCTTCCTTTAATGAATCTCGTTTGGGTGCTACTGATAAAAGAAGGAAGGATGCCAACCATTCTTAATGCTAGAATTTTTGCAAGAATCTTATAAGATACATTGAGTAAAGTGATGGGCCTCCAATTCTTTACTAGTGATTTATCTCCTTCCTTGGGCAATAAATTAATTATTCCTTTGTTAAACTTAATACTTGTTCCTAAAGAACCTTTATTTATAGCTTCAGTATAAACCTGTAGTAAATCATCACTTATCCATTCAATATGTTTTTTGTAAAATTCTACAGGCAGTCCATCAACTCCTGTGGGTTTATCATTATTTAGCTCTTGTATAGCCTTTACAATTTCCTCCTTTGAGACTTGCTTTGCCAACATTTCAAAAAAATTCTTAGAGACCTTTTTAGGTATTACATTTCTCCAGAAATTTCTAGCATCGTGTCCTACTTGATTATCTTCAAAAGCAAACAATTCCTTGTAAAATTGATAGAACTGATTTTTAACCTCATCATGGTCACTCAAATGAGTATCATCAGCCCATACATTACCAATTTTTTATTTTATACTTTTCTCCTTGATGTATCTATAAAAGAACATAGATCCTTTATCCCCCATTATATAACCAATTCATTTTTGCTCTCACCCTTAAACCTTGGGGGTTTTTTTGGTTTGTAAACTTCTCAAACAAATTTTAGTAGAGTTTAATCATTCAACCCTAGATTAGATGGGTCTGTTAAATATTTTGTCATTGATGTCAAAGGTTCGTATGAGTCTTTGAGGGGTTCGTAAGCTTAAGGTGAGTGCACAAGGCTGGATATGTTGAGTGGATGCCACTGTGGAAGGACTGCCACATCATCTTTGAATTTTTAAAGGGGTCAGATCAAGAGATTTGTAACGTCTTGCTACATGATTCCCGACAACTTCTTTATATTGGGCGAGAACATTCTATGCATGTTTGACTTAGCTATTCTTAGGCAACAACTTTCTTACTTCCTGGTTGCTAAATTCATTCATCGATGACATCTTTATTTTAGGCTTAGAAAATGAAGTGGAGTGGCTTATAAATCTGTGCTTTTGTATGTCAAATGTAGCGACAATGTATGGAGCGAAGGCTTCGGTATCTTCCGCCAATTCCTTGTAGTGGGTGGCTCATGGACATTATTCTTCATGAAGTCATGAAGACTTTACTCTTGGCACAGACTGTTGTGTAGAAGTTATGATGATTGCATAAATCCTTTGCTGAATTCATGTTTGTCAAGTTTTGTATTCTTTTGTGCAAGAGTCGTGTAATATTGGGACGCAAATATTTCATTGTTGGCACGGGATGTATGAGGTGTAGCGGCCTCTTTATTTCCATTCCCCATGGCGGCTTCAATTTTACGAGAGCATATTCAATATTTGGATTCTTTTCTTAAAAAATGTTGCTACTAATTTTTAGTTATAGGCTGCATATTGAGAGAGTTGAGTGAAGTGGTGCAGGCTATATGAAAGGGGTGTCTTTGATCAAAAATATACCCTCTATCGTATTATTCATTGTAATGCTTAGCATTCATCTCTTGGTCAACTTGTTACATCCCTTTTGTCTTGAACAAGATTATGGCAATGAAATTATGGTCGTTATGTTAGTTGTGATTAACTACCTTTCATGAGAATGTGAAATTGGGAAAAGAATTTTTAATTTCTATGTTGTAACTACAAATATGAATGATTTTCTTATATATGTATAAATGAATGTGTTGATGATTTTATATTTATATATATATATATATATATATATATATCGAGAAAAGTCTAACCCTAATTCTTTGTCAAGTGGTTGCAAGATTGCCAACACCTTGAAGGAAAGGGAAATATTGTCAAGGAGAGGTCGTAGTTAATAAAGGATCAAATTATCATCAAGCCACGAGTTGGTGTAAGATAGCTATATTGAAGTCATAACCTTGGTTGTATATCACTTAAATAAATAATTATATGAAAAACAAATCAACTTAAATTGTGTATCATCGTTCTCCTCTTGAAGTCGAATATATCTAGCCTTAAATGCATTTTGTAGTGTAAAATGAAATTAATTAAATATTCAAACATTTGAATATCTTTTAAAGTCATGGGTTTGAGTTGAGGCATGATCCGTTTATGCTATGTGGCGATAACCTCCGCCACCCTGGCCTCTTTTCTTTATCGAAACGTTCAAGATGGGAGGCATGTGAACTCATTTTTGGGGGAAAGTCTTGTTTTGTCTTGGATTCTTTCGGAGGCATTCATCTTTTCTGCAGTTCATTTTCCTCATTTTGGTATCCGCATTCCTCTTGTTTTGTATCCTTAGTCTGTATCCGCAATCTTCTTGTCTTGTTTCCTCATTTCGATTCTCTTTTTCTACTCTCTATCAAACGACATTATTATCAGGTGGCATTCATCCTATCTCTCTCTTTTCAAACGGTTATGTTGTTGCTTTCACCTTGCTTGGTCTTTCTTGGCCGAGCGCCAATCTTGTGCATTCGTCACCTAGATATCAGGGGAGGGCTGCCATTATTCTTTCATCATTTGTCAACTTTACAAACCAAACACCACTGCCATTTTAATCACTCTAGTTCTGGAAGGAAAGTAAACTTCGAGCTCTTGAGAAATCCACCGCTGCATCATCAATCAGGCAGTCAAGAAACTTGTAAGGCAGTTGCTTGTCTAGTCGTGGGAAGAAGTCAAGAAAGTTAAATCAAGCTTCTATTATGCGAATTACAAGCACGTAATTAGAGTCTTTTAAATTGTTAAAGTTAAAGCATCAAAAAGTTCTATACTCATTCTGTTAACCACCATGGATTGGAAAGTAAATTCAATGAATTTCATCATCTTGTTGAAAGTATAATGAAATCGGTTGCTTGCTAAATCTTTGAAATTAGTTCGATGCAAGACTCTTTCTTACTCGTCATGAACCTGTATAGTTTATTTGTTCTTATAATCGAATTACTCTTCATTGATTATTTTTGTACCTGAATGTTAGATCTATCTTTCATCAAAATGCTCTGTGAACTATTCTGCCATTGACTAATCCGTAGTCTTCTCTATACTTTGTTCTCTTAACTTTTGAGTTGGAATCGTATATATTTCTCTTTCCACTCTGAGACCTTTATATGAAGTATAAACGTTACAAATCTGAAGAGTTCCTCAATATTGAACAAGTCTCTCTCTATATATGTTTAAAGTAAGCAGTTTATTCTTAAATGAAGAGGAATGATATTGAGCCAAGTCAATGTAATATAAACCCAAGAGTCAAGTCTTATCATGTCGAGCAAGAGTGAGAGTGCTGATAGCATAGGTGTGCCCATAAACAATAAAATCCTTGGCCAAGGTTATGATGCTTAGATTAAGCATTTGTCAGCCATCAAGAACCAGATATACCCCTAGTCAAAATGATCTTTCTAGTTAGGAGTACCCTATAGTGAAGGATCAACCAGGCTAGTATAGGTTCTTGACACCAGGCTCAAATGGCATGATGGTATTTAAGTGATCCTTTATTGATTGCCCTAGTGAAGGGTCGGGTTTCTTCAGTTGAAGAAACACGGGAGACCAGTTGGTTTTTGGTTGGGCGGAAAAGCCCTTGATGATATTTCTTTTTCCCTTGAAGACAAAATCTTGTTCAAGCATTCCAGTAGGAAGCCTCCAAACTGTACTTTCTTATAATTCTCTCTCTCTCTTTATTTCAGTTATATTTACTTATAATGTTTACTTCACTGAGGTAATAAATGCTCTATTTATTTAGAAAGAAATGGAAAGTTAGTTCATAACCAACTATGGTTTACAATTATATAAATTGTTAATTGTTCCTTTTAGCTGAAATTGAAAAACTAGAAGTTAGTTGGTGAATGTTAAAGTAGTTAATGTTCAAATTGTTTATCTTTCTTGTTCATTAATGCAAAGGAAAACTCTCGTAAGAAAAATTAGTTAGTTACATTTCAGCTGAATCTGGTAGTTAGTTGTCATTCTTAAACTGTAGGTAGTTAATATGTTACACAACTTTTGCATGGGGAACGTGATTCTTTAATGTGTGTGCAGGTATTGCAATTTGTACTGGAAGCATTCAGTGAGGCCGTTGTAGTATATTTGAAGGACGTTGCATTCAAAGCAATCATAAACCACTCTTCTAATGCTACTCAGAAAAACGGGTTATGTGTGTGGAGTTAACTCTCAGCTGTTGCAGAAGTGCTTTCATTGGAGTTATGCTCAGTTCTGGTGTATGTCCTACGTAGATGTAGTCTGAGAAGTATGGAAATTGAAGTGCAGAGTTATTCCTCTCTCTCTCAATTTGGATGTGAGGCTGTCGATATTTGGGTGTTGTGGTTATGCCATTCGAAGGCATTGACTGAAAAATATGAGGATCAGTGTGGGTTATTTTATGCTCTATCCAAGTGATTACTTTTACAATTTTTGCATTCTTCATTAGTGGAATCAAATGAGTGAAGTGTTGTATGAGTGTTATATTCGTTCTTGCATTGAGGTGTGGATGGATTTGAATTGGAGAAGTTTTTTATTCTATTTTGAGTATTAGAAAGTTATGAAGGATGTTTAATGATAGTGAAAGGATCGAGTTGATGGGCAGATTGTATTTGAAGTCAGAGTTGCAGTGCTGTGATAAACCTCAGTGAGTTGGTACTTCAACTGTTTGAAGTTGGTGCTCACTTTTGTAATTTGGAGATTGTAGTCTTCTAGATTGGTGCCCATTTGAAGATAATGAAATCAATTATTTTGGCGTGGTTTTTTACTTGAAAGGGTTTTCCACATGATATCGGTGTTCATCTTGTCTAATGTTTGCTCTTACTCTTTTGATTGTTGATTTATATGGCATTAAGGTTTAAAGTTTTAAAATACTGATTCGCCCTCGCCACCCCCCCTCTTAGTATTTTTGTGTGCTCTTCAAATGGTATCATAGTGGGGTTCCTTTGGAAAGAGAGCTTAATTTCTCGAAGGTAGATCCTATTAGCACACATGGGTTCAAATGAAGGTCTTCTACAAATAGAGCTCCTCTATTTGATGGTTCAAACTACGCCACCCCCCCTCTTAGTATTTTTGTGTGCTCTTCAAATGGTATCATAGTGGGGTTCCTTTGGAAAGAGAGCTTAATTTCTCGAAGGTAGATCCTATTAGCACACATGGGTTCAAATGAAGGTCTTCTACAAATAGAGCTCCTCTATTTGATGGTTCAAACTACGCCTTCTGGAGTATACAAATGTGCACTTATCTAATGTCTCTTGGATTTGATATATGGTGAGCTGTGGTAGATCGTTATAAAATTCCAACAACTCCAACGCATGCAGCTGAAAAAAGAGCTTTTGAAAACAATGCTAAAGTAATGAATGTTATCTTGTGTGGATTGGCAGAATCTGAATTTGTAAAAGTTATGCATTGTGATATAGCTCATGGTATATGGGACAAACGTCAGAAAACTTATGAAGGAGATGATAAGTTAAGAAGGCAAAGCTTCAAACGCATAGGAGACAATTTCAGAGTCTTAAGATGCAGGAAGAAGAAAGTGTTGTTGCATATCTACTTCATGTAGATGGAATTGTTAACACAATCAAAGGCCTAGGAGAGAAGATTGAGGAATCCACAGTTGTTCAGAAGATATTAAGATCTCTTCCTTTGTGTTTTGATGCAAAGGTATCTACTATTGAGGAAATGAAGGATCTTGACAAGTTGACAGTAGATGAGTTACATGGCATTCTCACAGCCTATGGGATGAGAACAATTCCTAATCAATCAACCAAAAAGGAGGCAGCCTTTAAAGTTACAAAAAAGGGGAAAAGATAAGGAGTTTGCATCTAGTGATAGTTCTAATGAAGATTCAGATACTGATGAAGCACACCTCATGAGGAAAATGAAGAAGGGTTCAGGAAAATACAAAGGCAAGTTTCCTTTCAAGTGCTTCAACTGTGGAAAAGTGGGACACTTTGCATCTAAATGTCCCTATACTAAGAATGAGGACAGCAATAGTGAAAAGAAATCAAAACATTACAAAAAGAGATATCAAGGTAAGAAGAAGAAGTTTAAGAAATCTGCAAAAAGTTTAAGAAATCTGCAAAAAGTCTCTACTCAAAAGATCACAACAGCTCAATAGAAGATAGTGGTGAAGATTTTTCTAATGAAGCAATCTTATTTATGGTTGAAGAAGTAAATATGCATTAGATTGAAGATGAAGATATAGAAGATGAGCAATATGATGAAGAAGGAGAAGTAGATCTTGAAGTAGAAATTATAAGAGCTCTAAGTGAAATCAAAAAACTTAGGAAGAAAAATTAGAACTTGAAGTTGCAGCTACAGGTAGAGAATGAAACAAAAACTAAGACATCTCAAGCACTTGAAGAAGCTGAAAAATTGATTGTTGACTTGAAGGTTCAGATTGAAGAGGCAAAGAGGATTGAGGAAGAAATCAAAAATCAGCTAAGGATAAAAGAAGAGAATGAAGAGAGACTCGAAGCTGAAATAGTTTCTCTCAGAAAATTAGACAAATCAATGTTACAACTGAATAATGAGATGAAAAATCAGAAAATTTCTATATCGTTGGATGAGATCATTAGTTCATAGAAATCATCTATTGATAAAAATGGGCTTGGATATGAAGAAGGTCAAAGTTCCAAAGCTACTGAAACCTCCAAGGCAGCAAAAGAGCAATTTTGATAACACAAAAGGTTTGCAATCAAAAATCAGAAATAGCACTTTCAAAAGACCTTCTATTTCAAGGCAACCTCACATGACCAAGTTTAACAATTCTTTCTTTTATGGGTATTGTTTTTCACGCAATCGTTTTGGTCACAAGGCAACAAACTATAGAGTTCATAGAAGAAATGATTTCAAATATGTGAATAGAAATCAAGGATTCTTGAATAGGAACTCTTTTGCTCCTTTGATGAATTACAATATTATATGTTACAAATGCAATAACTTTGGTCATAATGCAAAGACTTGTAGAAGTGATTTTGCAGAATCTTCCAAGCAAAATAAAAGGAAAGAGCAACAAGTGGCTGAAAAAGAAGTTAATAAGAAGTTTTGGAGGAAGAAGAAAGAGGTAGAGAAAGAGAAATCTATGATTGTGCAAATAACCTTACATGCACAGAATGAGAGTGATCAATGGTACATTGATAGTGGTTGTTCCAGACATACGAGAGGAGACAAAAGAAAGTTTCTCACGTCAAAGAAAATGAATAGAGGTACAATAAGGTTTGGAGACAATGCATGTGCAAAAATTTCAGGTAAAGGCACTCTTATGTTGAATGATGGAAGAACTCAGGTTGAAAATGTTTTGTATGTTGAAGGTCTAAAACATAATTTACTGAGCGTGAGTCAAATGTGTGACCAAGGGCACACTCTTATTTTCAATTCTGATAGTTGTGAAATTAGTAAGGATGGTAGACATATTGTTGAAGCTAGTAGAGCTGCTAACAATCTTTATATTCTTGATGACGTCAAAAGTGAGAAGTGTTGTTTGAGTCGGGAAAATGAAGGGTGGTTTGGCACAAAAGGATGGGACACCTGAATTTTAATAATCTTGTTCAGATCAGCAAAAAGGAAACACTTCAATAATTGTAGGAGAAGTTGGGAGTGATTTCACTCCATCTTTGACAAGATGTCTACACTCAAGGGGAGCTTTCATTGCCATATTTCATCAACCCTGTTTCAGCTATGCAAGTTGTTCAGTTTTCCATTGATGTCAAAGAGGGAGTAGTGAGTCAGGGGGAGCAGTATTGGTTTTGGTTTCAAAAGGTGTTGCCATCAATGAAAAAGGGGGCGATTGTTGAATATTTTGTCATTGATGACAAAGGTTCGTATGAGTCTTTGAGGGGTGTGTAAGCTTTAGGTGAGTGCACAAGGCTGGATACATTGAGTGGATGCCACCATGGAAGGACTGCCACATCAACTTTGAATTGTCAAAGGGGTTGGGTCAAGAGATTTGTAACGCCTTGCTACATGATTCTCAATGGCTTCTTTATATTGGGTGACAACGTTCTATGCATGTCTAACTTATCTATTCTTAGGAAACGGTTCTCTTACTTCCTAGTTGCTTAATTCATTCACCGATGACGTCTTTATTTTAGGCTCAGGAAATGAAGTGGGGCGGCTTATGAATTCATGCTTCTTTATGTCAAATGTAGCGACAGTGTATGAAGCGACGACTTCAGTATCTTCCACCAATTCCTTGTAGTGGGCAGCTCATGGAAGTTATTCTTCATGAAGTCGTGAAGACTTTACTCTTGGTGCAAGCTGTTGTGTAGAAGTTACAATGATTGTATAAATCCTTTGTTGAATTCATGTTTGTTAGGTTTTGCATTCTTTTGTGCAGGAGTCATGTGATATTGGGACGTGAATATTTAATTGCTAGCATGGGTTGTATGAGGTGTAGCAGCCTCTTTATTTCCATTCCTCGTGGCAACTTCAGTTTTATGAGAGCATATTCAATGTTTGGAGTCTTTTCTTAAAAAATGCTATCGCTATTTTTTTAGTTATGAGCTGCATATTGAGAGGGCTGAGTGAAGTGGCGCAGGCTGTATGAAAGGGGTGTCTCTAATAAAAAATATACCCTTTGTCGTATTATTCATTGTATCACTTAGCATTCATCTCTTGGTCGACTTCTACATGGGGAACGTGATTCTTTCATGTGTGCACAGGTATTGCAATGTGTAGTGGAAGCATTCAATGAGGTCATTGTATTATTGAAGGATGTTATTGCATTCAAAGCTATCGCAGACCACTCTTCTAATGCTGCTAAAAAAAACGGGTTATGTGTGTGAAGTTAACTCTCATCTATTGTGTGAGTGCTTTGATTGGAGTTGTGCTCAATTTTGGTGTATGTCCTACACAGATGTAGTCTAAGAAGTATGGAAATTGAAGTGCAAAGTTATTCCTCTCTCTCTCTATTTGGACGTGAGGTTATCAATATTTGGGTGTTGTGGTTATGCCATTCGAAAGGCATTGACTAAAAAATATGAGGATTAGTGTGGGTTATTTTATGCTCCAACTGAGTGATTACTTTTACAATTTTTGCATTCTTCATTAGTGGAATCAAGTGAGTGAAGTGTTGTATGAGTGTTATATTCATTCTTGCATTGAGGTGTGGATGGATTCGAATTGGAAAAAATTTTTATTTTGTTTTGAGTATCAGAAAGTTATGAAGAATGTTTAATGATAGTGAAAGGAACGAGTTGATGGGCAAATTGTATTTGAAATCAGAGTTGTAGTGTTGTGATAAACCTCAGTGAGTTGGTGCTCACACTAGAGTTGGTGCTTCAACTATTCAAAGTTGGTGTTTCCTGTGAGTTGGTACTCACTTTTGTAATCTGGAGATTGTAGTCTCCTGGGTTGGTACCCATTTGAAGTTAATGAAAGCAATTGTTCTTCCATGGTTTTTTCTCCGAAAGGGTTTTCCACATGATATTAGTGTTCATCTTGTCTAATGTTTGCTCTTACTATTTTGATTGTTGATTCATATGGCTTTAAGGTTTAAAGTTTTAAAAAACCGATTCACCCTCCCCTCTCAATATTTTTTGTGTGCTCTTCAGGGTCATTCTACAATTCAAACTCTAGATTGAATAATTTTCTTGCAAATCATTTTCATTTTTACTGCTATCCATTGTTGTATTTTTCCCAATTGTCTAGAATATAGTGGTCCGTCTTTTAACATTAGTGTTCCACCTATCTATAGCTGACTTTTCTTTTAACATCCACTTGTTAATTTATCTAAGAGTAAAAATAGCCTCATTACAATCTTCATCTTTGAGTAAGGAGGTGTTTAAGATGAATTTGTCATCCTTTTTATGATCTTTAGGTCTCTCATCGATTACAAGAACCTTAACAGTGACAAGGTAGTGATCAAATAAGGAGCTAGGGTAGACTTTCACTCTGCTACCAACATCAGTTTGGTCAAAACTGAAGAAGTCTCTATTAGCATAGAACCTATCAAGTCTACAATATATTCTCTTGTTTTGCTTCTGAGGATTACACCATGTAAACCAAATGTTCTTATTTTCTTTCTTCAATCCTTCGAGAGGATCAAAGAGATTGAACTTGTTCTTCATCTTGTACCAAAAGTACTTTTCATTTCTTTTCCATTCCATGTCAACACCTCCAGTCTTATCCTCACTATTTTCAATCATGTTGAAATTGCCCCCTACTAACCATGGAATCTCTTAAAGGCCATACAACCACTACCACAGATTATTTTTGTCTTTATGCTCATTGGGGGCATATATAGAGCATAAATCAAATTTCTTATTGTCTTTTTCTATAATAATCCAAATTTCCTTATTGCATGGAGATATTCCAAAGTCCACCACAAATTGAGTCCATTTCTTAAATAGCTGGATGACAGAGCCTCCTTTACATTTGTCATGATTAGTACAGAAAGGACTGGCTTATTTCCATATAAAGTTAAGGGTCGTTTCAAGATGAAATTTCACAACTTTTACTTCTTGTAGAAAAACATCTTTGTTCTTAATACAGTTCAAGTATCTCCTAACTAAATATTTCCTTTTAGGGGACACTCATCCCCTAACATTCCAACTGGTGCAATTAAGGATCATAGGTAATTATATTAGAAGAATCATCTTTAGAGTTCCTAAATTTATCAAAGCATTTAGGGATTCTATATTCCTTACCTTTCCTCTTTGAGTAGGGTTCAATTTCTCCTTTGCTCCTTTGCCTCCTCTTATCAATTTTAATCCATCCATTTACAAGAGGGAGAGTGCATCATCTCTTGGTAATTCATTATTACTAGTGAAGGGAGAAGCATCATGAGTAGGGAAAACACTCCCTTCTTTGAACTCCTCGTTAGTCAAGGACCTTGCAACCGCTACTGGTTCCTCATTATTCCATTGCCTCTTTTCCTCATTATTGACCATAGCAATCCTATGCTTAATCTTGTCTAAGACTAACTCTACATTTTTCTTCTACCTAGGGTTAGAATTAGGCACAAAACACAAGTCGGGGGCATTCTTATTATCTAGTGGGTTCTGCACAACTTTTGTATCAAATTGTTTTGTACGTTTTATTTTATTCACTCTGTTCTCATGCCATCATTTACAGTGCTAACTTTATTAATATTGGAGACTATAGTTTTGACATTAGGGCCATTCCTTTTCAATTTTGTTATTTCACATATGATATCTTCCTTTTTGTCAATTGGGTTAACATTAGACAACCCTAAGTTCACTTTATTCTGTGTCATCATAATGGATTCATTGGCATCTTTCACAATGGCATCATTATTGTTGCTGAAAACTGAATTTGTACACTAGGAAGATTAGCATCCAACTCTATTGTTTCAAGCACCTTATGTTCATAATTGTTTTTAGGGTTGTTTCTAGACAACCCTATTTTTCCATTGTTGTTTGTCCTCATGACAGAGTTGTGATTTTAACATTATGGTTTTCAACATTCTGTTTTCCTTTTCATTTTCTTTAACATTAGGGTCGTATTCTTTTGGATGAAGTTTGGGATCTTTCATTTTTTTATTAGCAAATTTAGGGAAATTTTTCCTTAAGTTGCCTTCCTTTTTGCATAGAAAACATGCTTTAAACCCCCTAGAATCTCAATATTACAGGATAAAATCTTCCCCCCAATATCTACTCCGATTTCATCCAGGATATCCACCACAAGAGATAAAGAAACCACCAATCTTGCATCCATGTGCAAGAGCATGGCTTTGGTTTCTTCTGCTTTTAACGTTTTCCCAATTGGGGAAATCATTTGTGGCAAAAAAGACCAAAGTTGAGGAGGTACATATTTAACCATGGTCCAACTAGGGTAGGTTAGGAGAGTGCCAACACCTCCTTTGAAGATTGAACTCCCTACATTCCAAAATTGTTTTGAAATTACCCTTTCTTGCATGCTATGATTCTTGAAAGTTACCAGAAATAATCCCTTTTGGATCATTTGACAAAATGAAAAATGAAGCCCTAGTTTTTTTTTCCAAACATTAACCATCCGTTCATTCAAAAAAATTCTAGTAGGTATTTTGTTACAATCAAAAGCTACAAAGAAGATTGAAATGTTTTTAAGTCTTTTCTCTTCCTTATCTATGGTGGAAATCAGGTCAGAGTTAGGAATGACGATAAGTCTCCTAGGGCCAGCAAGAGGGGACTTACCAGTTTCTCCTCCGGCTGGTTGATCTCCATTGATTCCTCCATCTTCTACCACATTAAACCTCACAGTGTTTGGAATTTTCTCTCTGCTATCCTCCAAAACAATATCCCTAAATGACTTGACATTCACATTAAATTCATCATTAATTGATTCCTTCCCTTTCAGCCCATCAGGAGGCTCACCCTTGTCTGACCCATCGCCTTCCATAAAGGCTCAGGTACGACCAGCCACCAGAGCCTAGGCAGTTTACCACACAACAAAATGGAGGGAAAAAGCAAATGCAAACAAGGCGGGAAATAAAAATTTGAAAATCAAGAATTACAAACCATTCACACACATCCAATCTAATGAGGATCGGAACCATAGACAAAAGGAGCATACCTGATGAAGAGAGCATGTCCAACCATCAATGGTGAAAGACAGTTAGATCTTCACCAGAGTTGCAGAGCATCTCTTCCCCTTCTCCCCTCTGAATCTCTGTTTTAGCTATACAGTCATTCATAATTGCATGAAGCAAAAGCAGTTCTATGGCAGCTACAAGTTTCTGGATCTGAAGCTATTTTCCTTGTTGAGAAGGTGGTTGTCAGCAACAGAAGGTTTTTCTGTTGAGAAAATACCATTTCTTTTAAGGATTAAGGTTTGCTGTAAAAAATATTATCAGTAGTGCTATCACTGAGATTTCCAGAATCTTTCAACAAAGACTTTTTGCTATGAATTCAGGGTCCAGGGTTTATTGTCTGCCACACGTTTTTGTTCAGAAAAAAATCTTTACAATAGCAAGCTTTCATTTTAATCAACTTTATTAAAATATCTCTTGTGCATATGAAAATGTTGAAATTGTCTGAACTATTATTTTTTGATGTTCTTGTGTTGCAAATGGCATTGGTTGGTTATTGAAATATCTCTCTACGTTGAGGTTTTTCCTTGTTATGCTTGTTATAGGTTTCCTTTTTATGTTTTGCTGATTTGTTCTATGCCTGTTGCCTACAATGATCTTTGGGTACAGGATGTTAGTATGGCTTTGGGGCAGGGTTTGCTGCATTGTAAACACAATCTTCAGTGTATTAATTTTTATATTTTTGCATCTTCCTTAGAGCATATTTTTAAAAAACTGGAGCATTAATGCAAGGTCACAATTTAAAGGATAGATGAAGTTGAATGTAGCGGTTGTAAGATTGATGTCTGCAAAGGCAAAATACTTTCTTGTTTCCATTGGGAAACTTCTTGAAACATGCCCTTTCGGAGAAGGATCTTTATTCCCATTTCATTTCGGGTGGGGATCACCACAGCTAGATTGGACACCTGGTCAGCAGGATGAAACTCTACCAATCCCACCTGGGAAAAAGGATCCTGTTTGCAGAAACAATTATAATAAATAGTTATTCTTAGCTTCTGCAGTTTAAAATTATCCTGATACAAAGATTTGCTTCAGTTATAAATTATATGGATGGTATTTATGCCCACATTGGCTATCTTTTTCATGGTTTTAATATTTGGTTTATTATTGAAATTATGTTTGTCTCTAGTTATATGCTTTACACAACTACAGAAACAGCATCTAGGATTATCTAATTCTAAGGAATTCAAACCTTCAAAACCTTGGTAAGAGTAGGAGGATTTTGATTAGCCCTCTTCTGAAGACACTCAGAAAATCATTTTCAGGATTTGGGTTTTTGTCATACTCAAATCCTGCTCCGAAACTTTCTGGATAGTATTGTGGATGTGTTCTAAAAAGAACAGTATGTAAATTTCCTGATTCTGATCATTCAGATAGTAAAAATTTCTCTTGAAAACTCAAGAAATTTGCTAGAGAACAATCATCTCAATATAAATTCAAGTATCCACAGGAGAATTTAGCAGGAATGAAGTGATCTTAACAGACAAAGTATATGAATTAGTTTTTCGAGAACATGTTTGTGCATGATAACTGGAAGCAAATGGCTCTTTTATAATTGCGGCAATTTCATGATTCATATGGGGAGAAAAAGATGCTTGATATTGATGGTTTATTCAGCAATAGGTTTGTGCCCTAATTCTATGTGAATCCAAGATTTTTCCAGGACTACACAAAAAGTAGTCTATGTTTCTTTTGACAACAGCTCAATTTTTAAGATGAGAACTAGCTATTTGCTATTGAGCATTTTAGCCTTACATATGAGGTATGTTCCTGTTAGTTGTGGATGGACTCAAATCCAGATCATTACCTTCCACAAGAATTCTAGAAGAGCATAAATGTAGACTTTGTTTCCCAGAACCTGAGTCTAAGGATCATTTCATTTTCAGATGCCTAATCTACTATGACATCTAAGGGAGATACCATTGCCTCTGTAGAGGCTTTAAGGTTCTGGCACTTTATATGTGAGATGGTCTAATTTAGACTATTGCCGGTTCCAGATCACCGCTTAGTTTTAGACTGTGGAGTGTGAGTGCTGAAGTCACAGAAGCCCTAGTTGTAACTAAAAAATAGGTACAGGATCAGTCTGATAGTTCATTTCAGCAGAACCAAACACAAGTATACATGAACCCCATTATCAATTTCTTCTCAAGTTCAAATGTCAAAGGAGAGTGATGGCATAACATAGCCTTGGGAAATTAGGCATTGCCCTTGCTACTTTATGCTTTAGCTTCTTTAGGTTTGTTTGGGCATCATTGTGTTTTCTTTTAGCAGTGAAGATAGTTTACCGAGATGCACTAAGCACTCTCATTGTTTACTTTTTATCTTTATGCTTCTCTTTTAGTCCCACTCTCCATTCACGGCCACTTTTGTGCATGCAAAGCATCTTGAAATTCATTTCAAACAATCCCATGGTCAAATTGAGGAAGTGAGTACATGTTATCCTATGTCCCAAAATAATGCATATGTGGCAATAGGTTTCTATTCAAGTAAGAATTTTGTTTGACAGTGCTGAAGTTTATATCCTATTTTGTGTGATGACACTTAGAGTTTGACTGAGGCCTATCTCAAACTTGTTTCACGCACGCTCTTTGAGAATGGGACTTGTGACCTCATTATTCATCGAATACAAGTAAGGATTTTGCGTTCTAGTTCTGAAGATTGCTGCAACTTGCAGATTTAGAGGATGAATTTGGATTCAATTCCGTGAGGGTTATCTTGTAATTCCTGTAGGAGAGCTGAGCTTCATGCAATAAGCTCTCATTTGAGACAGCTATTTTATTATTACAGCTAGCATAGTGCTTAGTTATATCTGATTTGCACAATGATTGGCAGACACCTATGAATCTGAGATCCCATGCATGGAAATGGTAACTCCCAAGAGGTTTGCGGTCCCATGGTTCAAGTTATGCTGCTGAAACAGATTTATGGTGAGTGTACTAGAGCATATTTTGTAAGAAGTCAGGAACCCCATGAAACAACCAAATCAAATTATCAAAATTTGACCCTGCAAAAATCTCTCTTTTGGTCTTTGTAATGAGTTTAACGTGGTGTAGATATCAAACAAGTGTCAGGAAGAATTTTCTGCGCAAATACTAGAGAACACGGGAGTGAAATTTTCTAAGCCACAATAATTTTGAAGTCTAGAATTCTTAGTGATTTTTCTCGCATCATAAGTTCCCACATTATTCTACCAAAACGGTTCAAAATATTTCACAACTCGCTTAAGATTCTATTATTCCTACCAACTTCATTCATGGTGACTGTGACAAATCAAACACGAGGGTAATTAGTATAGAGACCAACCTGAATAGGTGGTGTGAAGCACTAATGCACGATGCGAGAGATCTGTCTCCCGATAAAAACAGGACAACTGACCTGGCCTGTTCAGACTCGATCTAGCAGTGCCGAATCTCGGTACCACCTCCTTTGTGTGCTCCGACTTTAGTCACCCACCGTTATAACCCATCTAAGAATTTTGCAGGGTACGCTTGGTGATAAATTGTTAAGGATGTTTACTCACAATGTATCTTTAGTGTCTTATTAGTGAAATTGGTCATACTGCGCTTAAGTGTCGATATACTCGTATACATATATTAAATATTAATATATATAAAATATGCCGAGAGTTATCATAATTGAGGTGTCTATTGCATTTCTGCTAAATTATTATTAATTTTAATTTAAATATTATAAAATTAATTAAGGTTTGTATTAGGGTTAAGGTTAGTGTTACTTTTAAAATAAGTTCAATTATGATGACTCTGTAAGTTTTTTTTCCTTCTTATTTTCCTGGTTTTTCTACATTGTTTTGAACATTCCTTTTTATATGGAGTGCTCCTTCTCATTTGTATAAAAGTAGTTCTTTGGTTGTAAAACTCTTTCCAGTAAACTTTTTGATTCTTAAACTTTGTTACTTAATCAACTCGTTTCCTTCTTTTTAACTATTGTGTACTTTTTTGCTAATATGACATCGAACTATTTTCAAAGGTTGTA
This sequence comes from Sequoia sempervirens, assembly GCA_007258455.2. Lineage (NCBI taxonomy): Eukaryota > Viridiplantae > Streptophyta > Pinopsida > Cupressales > Cupressaceae > Sequoia > Sequoia sempervirens. Next base: position 3,545 of record VDFB02010734.1, on the reverse strand, counting down.
AGTGATGCAAATACAAGAAGTTTGGTAACTGAAAAAGCTGAAGACTGTTGAATCCAATGCAACAAAAATAAATTAGACAAGCATTTGTAATTATTTGTGGCATGTCACAAAAATTCTAACCTTTTTTTCTTTCTAATTTTTTTCACCACTGGCATTTGGAGTTGGTTCAAAGTCGTTGCTCTCCTATGCTTTAAACTCAGCCATTTCACCAAGATATGTCAAAGGATGACCTAAAAAACACAATTGTTAGGAATGTGAAGCCCAACGGTCACATGACCATTCGCATTCACCTAACTCTTCACTTGATAACTTTGAATATGACTATAAATGGATGTGTGTAGGCTATGTACTAAGATGTAGATGTAGATTTGGATATTGATTTATATAGATTATTCATTGCTTTCTCATGGATGTAGCTAGTTTTGGTGAACCACGTAAATATTATGTTTGTTGTATTTTGTCTCCAATTTCTTTCTATTGTTTAATGTTTTCTCTATTCGTTTAAAATTTACAATTGGTATTAGAGCTTGGCGAGGTTGAGCAAAGATGGAAGAAGATGATAAGTTGATTCAGTCATGTTGAAGAATTTCTTGGCAATTTAGAAAGTGATGTTGTGCAAGTGAAAGCTAAAATGAAATGTTGTGTACATTGGTGGGATGGTTGGAAAAATAAGGAGGATTTGGTTGAAGAGGAGAAGGATATTGCGTTTGGAGTTGAATCTGAACTAGAAGAGTTTTTAGATCTCAAAATTGAGCTTAAAGCACTTCTTGAACGCACAGGTGGTGTACAAAATAGGAAAGCCTTCATGGAGGAGTTGTGGAAGAGGGTTGAGGCAAATAAGAGTGGCAAGTTTGTAAAGGACTTGGTATTGCTCATCTATGAAATGTTTTTCTCACTTATGGCTTCTACCTCGATGATCCAGATACCTTTACTTTTAGAATTCATAGGATGTTAAAGCTAGGTCTCAACATTTATGAGCAAAAAGATGTGCAAGCGAAGATCCCAGTTTGAACCCTAGATGAGGAGGTCGGTGAAGATGTTGCCATGGTGGAGGTCGTCCAACCAGTTGTGAAAGAGGAGTGCAAGGCTAAAGAATCTGCCGTTGCAAATGAGGAAGAGCAAGTGCGGGACCTCATGTGAACACATATGTATGCAGATATGGCCTCTGTGCAAATACCACGAGATTCCCAAGTGGAGGTGTGGGATCACCGTCTATTGTTTTGTGTTCCTGATTCTGGAGAGAACAAGTGGGTAAGAGATGTTTTGCAAGGGGAACAAACATTTGTGAGAGACAAGAAGTCTGTTGTAGAAGAAGATGAAAGGGTTGTGAAGTCGCGTACCCTGTGCAAGAAGATGGACGTTGTAGAGGGAAATGATAAAAATGAAGAAGAAAAACCTAATAAAAAGAAAGAAGATAAGAGCTCAGATGACTGGATGATGAGAATGCTAGTGATGGAGCAACCGCTGCTCATGAAGGAGGTCTTAGGGTCTGCAATGGCGGAGCTGTATCTAAGCGAGGAAGCAGAGCAGGAAGAAAACAACAGTGATGTAATGTTATGGACCCCATAGGAATTTACTTGTTTATGCTTTCGGGGACTAATATAATCGAAGCCCCCTTGTTTCGAGTACTCTGGGGGACTCACGGGCAATCCTTGGCACAAGAGATGATAATGATACATTAATGGTAGTGCAATTGACTATTGATTTGAAGTCTAATCTTCATAACGAGCCAGAGAGAATTAAGCAATTCAAAGGACAAGTTTTTGCTTTGCAACATGAGCCTAATGTGTCGAGGGTTTGGTTTCCACATAATGACTCTCCTGGTCTGGCAATGGTGAGGGGATTTGAAGATTTATGTTTGATGGATTATGGTCTAATTTCAATGCTTGAGGTCTCACATCATTGTCTCACAGAAAGAGATGAGTTCATTGTGATGGCCACTAATGGGATATGGCATGTGTTGTCCAAAAAGGAAGTAGTGGAAATTGTGGCATCGACTCCTTTAGTTCTTAAGGATAACTTTGAGATGCTATTTGAGGGCATTTTTTTGAAGCAGGTTACAAAAATTAGAAACTGGTATAGCCTTAATTTGAAAGAGGATGAGGAATTTCCATAGCTAATGACTTTGGAAGAAGTCATAAGGAGTTTGCAGTTTGCAATTGCCTTAGAAAACAAAGAGAAATCAAAGAGTAAGGATTTGTAGTTTCTGCATGATTATTACAGCATAGAGCCAAGTGAATTTAGGACATTGTTCCAAGCATTTATGTTTCAAAGTGATGCATAGAAAGGGCTTAGCACAGATGCAAGTGATGGTATAGTATATTTTGAACCTGTAGAAAGTGATGTTTCAAATTATGGATTAATGGGTGTATTTGTGTTTACCTTTGTTCTATCCGATTTGGCTTGGAGAAGATTAATTCAATGTGTTTGTGAACAAATTTTGGTGAAGTTAAGATCTTCACGGGGCCTAATTGCAATGTAATTTGGCTTTGGAACTTGGAGATGAAAGTAAAATAATAGGGATATTTAAAGGTATGTGCTAATGAGGTTTTATGTGCATGTTACGATTAGTATATGGTTTTATTTGGTTATGAGGACTAACCCTATCATGGGCACTGTGTGTTGTTCTTATCTTGATTGCTATGTGAATGATTGTTATATGAGTTGATTTGATTACTTGATGATTTTTTGTTGAGATGTTTGGGTGAAAGGGACAATATTGCATCACTCACTTGTGAGTACCCTATGATGGTGTGATTCCCTTTCAAGGTGTGTTTATTTATATGGATATGTACATGCACGACCATTTTTTGTGCTATAGGTTGTAGGTACTAGGCATCGACTCCACCTAAATTAACAAGTCTAAGCGTGCCTTAAACCCAATGGATCAGTTGATCAGAGATAGCACTTGGTCCCCTACCCTAGCCATCATCCTTGAAGAGGATGAGTATCTGCTTTGATACCTTGTCAGTATTGTTAGTTTTGCTAGTGATCAATCGGTGTTGCTTGAGGTCTTGCTTTTTGACCTTGGTTAGTGGTCATGTAATTGATTGGAATTTGGATTATTTCATTTAAAATTTGTTTGATAAATATTTTTTAGTTATTTGATGCATTAAAACAAATTATTAAGTAAAAAGTACTTTGATAAATAAATATAAATATATTTATAAATAATCATAGTTTATAATAAAACAAATTTGTAATGTAATATTAAAATAAAATTATAGTGGAATGTTATAATTAATAAATAGTAAAAAATAATATGATAAATAAACATTGCTCATGAATACACTACTGGATTTGACATCATTTTCCGACGGGCGTTCGTCGGTCGTTCGACAAATCTCTGTCGGAAGAGCGACGCAATGGCAAAAATCTTTTTGTCACTGTTTTTTCGTCGCAAGGCCGACAACAAATTAAACGTCTAAATAACGGCGAAGAATCGTCAGTCAGCAGCATCGTGAAATACCTCAGGATTTTGTCGGAATATCGACGAAACCTTTATTTATCCACCGACGAATTACACCAAAAGTTCATCGTCGGTT
>VDFB02010733.1:0-12357 GCA_007258455.2 Sequoia sempervirens | reverse complement strand
AGAAGACTTTAGATTAGATCAAAAGATTTTACTACTGGCCTAAGATACATTTAGATGTCAAAAATCATGTAGAAGGATGTGTCATATGTCAAAAGGAAAAAGGGACAAGCTCCAATGTTGGTTTGTATTAGCCTTTACCCATACCAAGCAGACCACGGGAAGCAATAAACATGGATTTTGTCTTGGGTCTACCAAGAACTTCAAGGGGATATGACAGTGTGTATGTGGTGGTAGATAGTCTTAGTAAGATGACACACTTCATTGCTTGTAAATCAACCAATGATGCATCACACATTGCAAGTCTATTGTTTAAGGAGATTGTTAGAATACATGGGCTGCCATTGTCAATAGTGTCTGACAGCGATGCAAAGTTCATTGGCCATTTTTGGAGAACATTGTGGAGAAATTTAGGAACTAATTTAACTTTTAGCTCTTCCTATCATCCTCAAACCGATGGGAAAATTGAGTTTATTAATAGATCATTGGGTAATCTACTAAGGTGTTTAACTAAGGAACATAACCAGTCATGGGACTTGATATTGTTGTATGAAGAGTATGCTTATAATGACTCAATCAATCAAAGTATTGGTAGAAATCCATTTGAGGTTGTCTATGGAATGCATCCCAAGGGTGTTTGGGAGTTAAAAGACTTGAGTGGAATAGATAAAAGGAGTGCTCAAGGAGAGGATTTTGCTATGGAAATGCATGACATACACAAAGAGGTCAAGGAGACACTTGAGAAGAATGTAGGTAAGTACAAGGAGAGGGTAGACTTGAAAAGGAGAGATGTACAACTCAAGGTGGTTGATCTAGTGTGGGCACATTTGTTAAAGGAGAGACTACCTATGGGAAAGTATACCAAACCAATGAAGAAGAAGATAGAACCCTACAAGGTGGTCTAAAAGTATGGAAACAATGCCTATGAGATTGAACTCCCACAAGGAGTTGCTATCTCACCAATTTTCAATGTGGCTGACCTATTGCGTGAACCCCAATCCTAATACCTAAAAAACAATGAGAACAAACACATTAAGTTGGAGATTGCAAGAAAGAACAAGGATTCCCCATGAAATCCACTTACAAAACTCAAATTAGGAAAATAAACAATGAAGAACACAATGAAAACAACAAAACATATTGAATCCTAATTTGAATTTGCAAACTCATGATCCCATGGGGGTATTGGTGCCAATTTGATGCGAAAATTGGCCCTTTCCCAATTCCTATGATGCAAGATTGATATGTTGAAGATATGTTGATGATTGATCCACTTTGTTGGTGAAGGATGAATGCTTCCAAGCTAAAAACCTGCATAACCTAGCTATGATTCAATTATATTTGATGGAAATGGCTAAATATTTTAGCATAATAACTTTGCATAATTTGTGGATGATAAAATGAGGATATTAGCTCTTTATTTATAGAATGCCAAGATGGATGAAAGTCCAAATTTGAGCAATGTGGAACTAACATTCATCCAATGGCAAGATGCCACTTGTCAATCTATGAATGGATGGAGGATGTGCAAGTTTTGGGGATTGTGCCAATAAATGCATATTTTTGAATTTCAAATTTGTTGAAATGACTTGCAAGAGGGAAGGGAAAATGCAATAAATTCCACTTGGCTTAAGAAAAAGGACATGTAAGATGAAGTTATTGCCTTGTTGGATGTACATGTTGACTTGGTATTTTTGAATTCAAATTTGAGGGAATATTCCAAAAGATGCCTTGTGAGGAAAATAGAGATTTAATAAATGAATTAAATCTATTTTCATGTGCAACTTGCAAAATCTAGAGGATGGGACATGATAAGAGATTAAATTAATCAAGGGTTAATTAATTTAATACAATATTAGATGATGTGACCTATTTGACTCAAATTCATGGATTTATTTAAATCAAATAAGAGAGGAATATGATAAGAGAATAATTAAATAAGGATTTTTTATTTATTTAATTAAAAGATATGGTGTTAGATTAAATCAAATAAGGTTTTAATTTATTTAATTTAATAGATAAACTTTAAGGATTTAATCAAATAAAATTAATTATTTAATTAAATAGGGATAATTAGATCAGAAGGATTGATTTAATTAACAAAAGAGGTGACTTAATTAGATAAAATGATTTATTTAATTAAGGGAAGGAAATTAATGAATTTAATTAGATAAGGAGATTTGATTAAATGGTTAGACCGAGGGATGATTCAGGATGAAATGATGTTAGTAGTCAGGATTAGATGCACAATGTCAATCGGTATATTTTACATATCTACACCTATATCCCTTCAAGGGATCTATTTTTGTAGGTACATGAGCAGGTTGACCTAAAAGTGATGAGGGAGAGTGGATCAAGGATCTTCCACCCACTAAACCTATGAAACTTGAAGCAATTTTGGACTCAAGAGAGGTAAAGAGGACAAGGAGGAAAGTGCATAGTGAACACATGATCAGTTGCACAATGTCAATTGGTATATTTTATGTGTCTACATTTTACCCCTCTTTGAAGCAATGCACTTGTTGCATTAGTTCATAGAATAAACGATCTCGATAAAAGCCAAAAAATTTTGCTATTTAAAAACTTTCCCCACTATTGCTTGGTGAGAGAAAACATGCCATTATAATTCCCCCTTGAGAGATTGGACGAAAATTTTAATTTTTGGGTGATCTCTCAAAAAAGGAGGACAAAGTGCCTGACAGGTCCGAAAAGGCTCCTAGAGGCTAAAAACATGTCTAAACGCAATAAAACAATGTAAAATAGGCCTCCACTAGAAAAAAAATGCTTGGGGGTCCAAAACCCTAATTTTTAGGCTCAAAAGGGGCCCAAGGGGTCACTTTCAAGTCATTTTCATACACTTCCAATAGTAACCTTGAGATTTGAGCTCTGATGTCCTAACGATATGGCACAATGATAGCTTCCCCTACACATTTCTGATCAAGTTCAGATGTACCAGCGGCCACCTGGCATCAAGGAACCGGTGTGTGACCCTAACCTGAGCTTCATTTTTCATTTATTGCTTCATTTAATGCTTTTAAAGGTCAGTTCGTTTGTAGTGGCACTATATAGCATCACTTGGAAATCAAACTGCACTGCTCGGTGTTAAATAGCATCATAGCAGTGTAGTTAAGAGTTTGAAAACTTTGACGTTGAGCTTGGGGCTAGAAGGGGGATTTGAAAAGTGTGAAGCGGCGGTCTTGTGTCCACCCAAAACACACCGCTAGATGAGAAAGTGCACCACAGTGGTGCGATTTTTCTCTTTTAAGCCCTAGCATTGGAGTTTGATTAGAAATCAAACTATGACACCTTCATCGGTTGCACCACTAGAAAGGTATTTTGAATGCCTGATGAAGAATTTTTCAAAAAATTTAACATGGTGACCTTCCTTGATGCAGGATGCAGTGAGGGAGCTCTACTCTTGGGAGCACAAATCATGGGAACTAGCTGGCTATTTGTGAGACCTGAGCGATAGGGACCAGGATTAACTCTGGATTATGGGGTTATGGTACATTGCATATGCAACACCCATTCACACTCACCTAGGGATGTTGTTAGTGTTGGCCAAGAGATGGCATAGTGAGACGTCTTTGTTTCATCTTCCCACTAGCAAGGCCACCATCACCTTAGAGGATGTTTTGCATATTTTGATATTTCTGATTCACGGTCGCTAGGAAATTTTTGATAAAAATGAGGGGTGTGAGGCCTGCTACAAACTCCTCGCCATAGACGATATTGTCTTTTGTGAGGGGCAGATAGAGCTCAAGCGGCACAAGATCCTTGCACCTCCCTACCACTAGGTGATTACATCCATCATCTTAAGTCTCGTTGCCCCTGACAGACGAGGCCAATACTTTAGTCCCAACTAGGGATATTGCTGGGAGTGGATGGTTTGAGATAGGCCAGTTCATTTTGCTTGGGGGCTAGTTCTTCTAGCTTCATTATACAGAGACCTCCATGCATACATCTACATGGATGGTAGAGCACTTGGAGCAGGGGTGACTCTTCTTCACGTATGGGCATGGGAGCACATTGTTGTATTTCGGTTGTGCATCATTTCAGTTCTGATAATGCAAGACGATCCCCTTGTGTGGTGATACAGAGGCGGTGTGTCCTTCACACACACACCAGTGAGCACGAGATCTCCTACTGGAGGAGAGTCCTCAACGAGATGCAGGTTTTCACCTTACAACCATACCTTGGTTGGCCCAAATGGGATGATGATGTTGATCAGATGTTCTATTGTTGCTAGGATCATTTTATGCAAGGCCGAGAGCACACCATGATTGAGAGGTACTTGCCTAGGCACGTGCAACATTAGTTTGGGGAGTCGTAGGATCGCCCTAATGATGATTACATAGTCGTCTTTGCCCGCTCCATGACATAGGTTTCATAGGGGTGGTATATTCCTGCTTCAGAGGTTGTAGACAACTTCAGGTAGTTGGTAGCTCGACTGTGGGCTTACGATTATGGGCCTGTAGGCCCAGGCACTACATAGGCTACATGGATTGGTTCTGACCTCCGCTTTGATTTACCATTCCAAGAGCAATCCTAAATCTGTGGAGAGTTAGAAGAAGAGGGGGAGAATGAGGTCAGAGGGCTGATATTCAATAGGATCAGCCAGTTGTGTCGCCATTCTAGCCAAGGCAGGGTGATGTTCTGATGCCAGATGAGTAGTAGGTGCCACCAGGTGTACCACCATGGGGCGAGGATTAGCCTCAGGTGTAGCCATAGGTACAACCATAGGTACAACTAGCAGGACAGGCGGATCCTTGAGATGCGTTGATTGTGTAATTATAGGGTTAGGTCCAGGCCATGACAACCGAGAGAGATTAGGTGAGGGTCAAGAGAGAGTAGTTTAGGGCTGAGAGAGATCAGGCTATACAACAGAGCTACAGGCAGCCATAGAGCTAGGTAGGAGATAGTAGTTAGAGAGCATGATAGCCTCCTCCTCCTAGGGTACAATGTTAGTTCAATCATACAGGGATGTCGTCTGAGAGGCCAAGTACTACCGGAGGCATTATCATGAGGTCATAACTAGAGGAGGACGGGTCCCAAAGTACTCATTGTAGACCAGCTATAGACTAGCAGATGGTCACGGTGATAGAGGCGAGGGCAATATACACAAGGATAAAGCTTGATTGAAATTACATTTTTTTTCCCTATGGGCTCCTTTTTGATAGCCCAATGGGCCTTTTGTACTAGTTGACATACATGTACAATGATCTGATTTATTCTTTGTACTATGAAAATTGTGTTATTGATGATATATATATGAGCCGATGATGATTTTGATGAGATGTGATGTGTACTCTTTATTTATGCATGTATGGTTCTACTTCTATATGTTGTGCAATGATGTTATATGATGCTTATATGATGCTATTTGATGGTATATGATGGATTTATGGATGCATTTATTTCTGATGATGTATGCATTATGATTATGACTAACAGATCTATATTATGCCACCTTATGATATGTAGATGTATTTATGTGATGTGTAATGATGTTGTCTATATGATGATCTATTTATGTTGATGCAAATGATGATGTGATATGTGATATGGATTGTACTATGAAAAATGATATGGTATATACGTGAAATGTTATGTGAATTATGCTTATATATATGAATAGATTATGGATGGATTGTAATGTCCCCTTCTCAAACTTGATCATTCATGTGACCGTTGGCCTTTTTCTGGAAACCCAAAGGCTAGTCAGAAGGTAAAATTAGGGTTTCCTATTTTTTAGGAGGTCATTGCTCAGAGATGGAGGATTCAATGGCGGATTCTTTCTGGGTTTTCAGAGAGCTTCGCAGTGGTATGATCATCTCGGCATTCAGAGCACTTTTTGGAATTTACTATTTTTAGTAAATTCTATTTTTGGTAGCTTTCCAGTTGAGTTCAGCTCGGTTGACTTCCTGTTTCAGTTGGGTCAGATGTCTTGCTCAGTTTTGGCTTCAAGGCACATTCAGAAGGATAAGTTAAGTCATTTAATTAAAAAGGTCACGTTTAAATGTTATATTTTAACGTTGACCCCTTGGCTTAGACTTGATGACTTAATGTTGTTTTTAAAAAGTGGGTCTTTGAGGGTGGCGCCCTCATTAAGAGATGATTTTAATTATTTCCTAAGTCAAAGCAAGGTTATGAGGGGCCCATGTTTCAAAGTTTGATATTTATTTAAAATGTCAAATCTTAAGCCTTGAAGAGAAAGTACGCCTTCTTGAGGAGATTAGGGGTTTTGACCTAAAAGCATATTTTAGGGTTTTGAGAAGTCAACTGGAGAATTATAAAGAGGAGTCTTGGGACATTATTGAGGATCTTTGGTCGACTATACTGTTATGCTGCCGAATTGGCTCTGGGACTGCTTCGAGGAATGAAGGCCTCCTAGCTTGGGCATCACTTCGTGTTTGCAAGACAACATCTAGTGGTGAATCATTATACTGTGAGTTGCATTTAGTTTGTGCTTTGTTCTCAGCTCATTGCATAGTTAGATTCAAATTGGCATTTAGTAGTTTCAGCATTTGCATTGTTTCTAGACAGTAGATTGCATGTTTTTCATTGTAAGTCAAAAAATACAAAAAAAGGCATTCTGGGTATTGCATTTATATCATTGTCTAGGAGAGGCGAATCTTTGGTTCATTTATCAGATTTTATTGTTGTGTATTTAATTTTTAAAGCCAAGTCGAATTACTCAGCTGGGCCGTACCTTTAGGTGCTGTCTTGGGATTTGTGGAAATTGAAATTGTTGCATTTTGATCAGTTTAAGGGTTCAATGTTGGTCGCCTAGGTTCTCCAAGTGCATTGCAATTTACGGTATATAAATCGGATGTCTATTGAGGGAGTTATGAGCAATTCTTCCATTTTGTAAGCTTTTGGTCATATGTTTAAAATGTAGATCTGTTTGTGACAGTTCTAGCAATCTGCATCATTCTGATTTGTAATTGGCATTGTGGTTTCCTTTGAGCTTGTAGCAGAAATAATGATGAATACTCTATCTGGAAAGAATTTAATATATTGACATTGCAGGAAATAGTTATATATTGTAAACTGGCAGTAGTACTGACCAGTATCCTTTAATATTTCTTTGTCATTAATTGTAATTCACGTTCTTGCTTTCAATATTAGTGAATTAGTTATAACTCCGCTCTATGGTAGCTACTTCCCATTCTGGGTGAGCAAGCACATTCTGGGTGTTGAGTAGTTTCAGCTTTCAGCATTTTCATTTCAAGCTTTGCTTTCTGTAATCACTCCGTCATATGGTCACCCCTCACTCCGCATTGGATTGGGTAGTACATACTTGACGTTGAGTTCCTTTCTGTATTTAGAGTAGAAGATCCTCTGACCAATGCTCGCCATCATCAGCGCCATACTGGTTAGAGTTACAGCATAAGCAGTTTGTTTTAGATCTTCAATTCAATGCTCACTCATCATCTAAGGCCATTCAAAGTTAGAGTTGCTTTCGCACGCTTTTGGCTTCCTCTCAACTTTAGCGTAACGCTTTGTAATCCTGTTAATTGAAAAAACAAAAAATTTGGCTCGGAATATTTCAGTGGTATCAGAGCCAAGATCCTGCCAGCCTGTGATCAGTCTGTCTATGAGTGACAGAGAAAAGAGGTACTTTGCAAGGGAAGACAAGAAAGTTGGGAAACAGTTCCAGCTTCATCAGCCTCCAGAGGGTCAGACAGCTTCAGAAGTCTTGAGGGCTCATTGGGAGTCTTCTCAGGAATCAGCTATGGCAGAAGGTGAAAGATCAGTAGGTGGTAACGAGAGGGTTACCAACAGTAGAGATGACAGTGGTAAGGGCAGAGAGAGGTCCATCAGTCCAGGACAGAGATTTGAGAAGAAGATGGATGCGTTAATGGATATGGTTTCACTCATGATGGGAAGAGTGGGCCACAATACCATTCCGCAAAACAACTCAAGCCATAGAGGGGAGCATAGTGCTTCCAATCAGCATGATGAGCATGCAGCCCGGACGGTGTCCAACAACACTTACATCACGTCCCGACCTTTCAAACCCACTTTTGTGGCTCCTGTAGTCACTCAGCCAGATCCTGAAGAGAATGCTTCATTCGTGGAGCAGTTGAGGCAAGGCCGTACAGAGTATGACTCTTTACCCGCCGACATTAGGATGGACATGTCCTTCAATGATTTCATGGATCATAAGAGAAAAAATAGAGGGCAAGGGAGAAACTTTGATCAAAGACGACCATCAAATCAAGGAGACTTGTACCAAGCTGTAAACAAGGTGACACTTCCTCATTTCGACGGGAGTGATACAAGTTTAGCCCTGCGCTTGGATCTCAAAAGTTTCCTGAGTAACTATCTAGCCTCCTGCACTTCAATGGCTAAGAAGAAGTTTATCAAGTCTGCCTATATGCTACACCTTTGATGGGGTGCGCGCATTTAGGCAGTGGTACCACGCACCTCTGCTACTCGGTCATTCCGCTTCCATCACAACTTATGATGAGTTCACCACTAGTAGGGTCTGGCCCAAAGGTTTGAGCGAAAAAGATCCTTCCGATCCATTCAGAGCTTTGTCTAATTGAGATAATATGGCGGTCGCTGGATGCCTACATTGCGCAGCTTTGTGAGATTCTCTACCATGGTGTGACCTGAATCACTTGAGCTTAAGGTTGATTCTTTTCAGTGAGGGTTTGACAGAACCACTCAAAGGTTGGATTAAAGCCTTTAATCCACCAACCCTGCAAGAGGCCATGAAAAAGGCGAGAAACATGGAGTGGGCTGCTCCTAAGGTGAAATTTCAGTCAAACTCCCCTTTTCAGAAAAGGGATAAAGGAAAAAGGCCTCAGCATAAAAATCAGTTGAGACCTCAGAACAAGGAGTTCAAGAATCGCAATTCCCATGTCACCAGGTTGGATCAAGAAACCCTGAATGAACTCAGAAGAAAAGGGTTGTGTTTCTGGTGTCAGGAAAAATGGTCTCAAGACCATATTTGTCCTAAAGGGGTTAAGTTCAATTAGATTGAGCACTATTCTGCTGGGGAAAGTAGTTCTGATTTTTTTGACCAGCAATCTGATTTTGAAGAAAATGAAGAAGATAGAGCTCCAGAAGAATTCGGAGATGAGAAGGAAAGTGGTGGAGTTTTAGCTCAACTTTCTAGTTTTCAAAGAAACAAATCATTCAAGGTTCGTGGGATGATCAAGGGGCAGCGAATCTTTGCTTTGATAGATACTGGAGCAACTCATAACTTCATTGATGAAGTTGTGGTAGCCAAGAAGGGGCTGCAAACAGAGGAGTTTGAAGGATTCAAGGTCATGGTTGCCGATGGTTTCCATATTTCTTGCACCAAGAAAATATCTAACATGACCATGCAGTTGGGCAACTACGAAGTCAAGGATGACTTCTATGTAGTTCACATTGGGGATACTGATGCCGTTCTAGGCATCCAATGGCTGCGATCTCTTGGAGAGATCTCTTTGAATCTGCAGACTATGGAGTTGAAGTTCCAATCGGATGGGAAGAGGATAGTTTTGAGAGGCATGTCCAATGGGGGTCCTCGAGTAGTGTCATTCAAAAGAATGGCAAAGCTGATCCGTCACGATCAAGCTAAGTGGGTTGCTAAATGCATGATACTTCCTGCTAGTCCTGTTGAGACTAAACGTGACCAACCTCCTGATATCCAGTCACTACTCACGAAGAAGAGCAAAGTCTTTGCAGATTTTCCTCCTGGACCACCACCTGAACGAGGTTCAGAACACATCATCGAGCTCAAGGAAGGAGCTAAACCGGTGATCACAACTCCATATCGGTATCTGAAGAGGCAAAAGGATGAGATCGAGAAGAATATTCAAGAACTTTTGGAGATGGGTTTCATACGCCCAAGCAAGAGCCCTTTTGCATCTGCAGTGGTTCTTGTGAAAAAGAAGGATGGTACCATGTGCATGTGCGTGGACTATCGTGCTTTGAACCAAAGCACCATAAAAAATAGATACCCCATTCCTAGGATAGATGAGCTCATTGATGAGCTACATGGGGCCAAGTTCTTCTCGAAGATCGACTTGAGATCGGGTTACCATCAGATTCGGATGAGGGGATCTGACATGGAGAAGATAGTGTTCAGATGTCACTATGGCCATTTCAAATTCTTAGTCATGCCTTTTGGATTGACTAACGCACCGGCCACCTTTCAGTCTTGCATGAACCATGTGTTTCAGAATCAGTTAAGTCGGTTTGTGTTGATCTTTTTTGATGATATTCTGATTTACAACAAGACTTGGGGAGATCATCTCAAGCACTTGGAGGAAGTGCTCAGTATTCTGGAGTCTAAGAGTCTGTTCGCAAAAGCTTCCAAATGTGAATTTGGAATGGAGGATTTATTGTACCTTGGCCACATCATCAGTGCTGAGGGAGTGAAGGTGGATCTGGAAAAGATCAAAGCAGTGGTTGATTGGCCACCACCTCAAAATTTGACTCAGTTGAAAGGTTTTCTGGATCTTTGTGGTTTCTATCGGAGGTTTGTTAAGGGGTATTCACAGAATGCTACTCCCCTTACTGATCTCACCAAAAAGGGAGCCTTTGTTTGGTCAGAAAAGGCTCAAATTGTTTTTGACAAATTCAAAAGGATCATGAGTTCCTGTCTGGTTTTGGCTATTCCATATTTCTCCAAGCCATTCGAGTTGCAGTGTGATGCATCAGGTGAAGGAGTTGGGGCTGTCCTGATGCAAGACAAACACCCTATCATGTTTGAGAGCAGAAAATTAAGGGGTGTGGAAAGATCATATTCAATTTATGACAAAGAAATGCTTGCCATTATGCACGCATTAGCCAAGTTCCGACAGTACTTGGTGGGGAACAAATTCGTGATTAAGACTGACCACAATAGCCTCAAGAATTTTATGCACCAGAAGGATCTAAATGAGAGGCAACAAAAATGGGTGAGTAAGCTTCAAGCTTACGACTTTTACATTGAATATGTCAAAGGGAAAAATAATGTCGTGGCCGATGCTCTCCATACTCATCTTATTCCATTGTGTGAGCTTCATCGCATTGAGAGATATTACGTTGCTGCTGATTGGCGCAAAAATCAGTTTGCAAACCAGCATTCCTGAAGCGTACTATCCATACGAAAGGTACCGTGGTTTATACTGATCCATTATATGTAGCACCTTCTGCACCTTCACATGATGTCTCGTCTGCTGGTCACCAAGGTTTCAAAGACCCATAGTGCATCCTCGGTATGAAAGGTTTTCTTGAAAGCGTTTTGAAGAGAGGTTTCAACGCTACATTCAAGATGTCCTTCCGCTTTATCGGGTTTAATAAAAATGAGTACACAACAGTTTGCCGCAACCATCGCAAATTCCCAATCAAAAACGGGAAAGCATTTATTGATTTCATCACCTGGCTGCCCGCGCCCAAGGGAAGGATTGTATTTACGTGGTAGTTGACAGATTAACTAAATTTGCTCATTTTTTTGCCATTACCAGCACTTTTTCTGCAGCCCAAGTTGCAGATTTGTTCTTTCGAGAAGTGTTTAGGCTGCATGGGTTGCCAAAGAATATTGTAAGTGATAGGGACAGCAAGTTCCTAAGTACCTTTTGGCAGGAAGTTTTCAGGATGAGTGGTACTGTGCTCACTCCAAGCACAAGTTATCACCCCCAAACTGATGGGCAAACAGAAGTAGTAAACAAGTGGTTGGAAGGCTACTTGAGAAACTATGTGTCAGAACAGCAGAGAGCATGGGTTAAGTGGCTGCATATAGGCGAGTACTGCTATAACTCTACTTTTCATATGTCAATCAAGATGTCTCCTTTCTTGGCACTTTATGGATATGAAGCACCCAGTTTTGCAGAATTGGTGTTTGGTGACAGCAAAGCACCTTTAGCCAAGGATTTGTTGCAGCATAGTCAAGACATAATGAGATCCTTGAAGGATAATTTGCAGATTGCACAAAATCAGCAGAAGTTGTATGCTGATCAGAGGCGTGTTGAGCGTTCGTTTGAGGTTGGGGATATGGTCTATCTTCGTTTACAACCTTATAGACAGTCTACTCTCAAGAAGAGTGGAGCTGAGAAGCTCAAACCTTGCTTCTATGGGCCATTCAGGGTCATCAGAAAAGTTGGGGCAGTAGCTTATGAATTAGAGCTACCTACAGATAGCAGAGTGCATAACGTCTTCCACGTGTCTCGCCTCAAGAAGGCACTTGGACACAATGTGATTGCTTCTTCACAGTTGCCACCGTTGGATGAAGAGGGACAGTTGGTTCTAGTTCCAGAGGAGATACTAGATGTCAGAGAACGTTCTTTGAGGAATAGAACTATCAAAGAATGTTTGGTGAAGTGGAAGAACCTGCCTATGGAGGATGCAACTTGGGAAAGTGGACAGATACGTAGC
>VDFB02010732.1:0-32323 GCA_007258455.2 Sequoia sempervirens | reverse complement strand
TATGTTGGTGCATGTATCAGGTTTCCATGGATTTGACATTTTTGGCACTTCTTGACAAATTGAAAAGATTCCTTTTCCATATTCGGCGAGTAATACCCCAAGCATAGGAGTTTTTTAGTGAGAGTTAGACCACTTGAATGTGTTCCACAGATACCCTCATGAACCTCGCACATAGCGGTTTTAGCTTTGTTATGTTCTAGACACTAAAGGAGAGTACCATCAAGACCTCGTCAGTAAAGTACATCGGCTATTAAGGTACGTCGAGCTGCTTGCTGAGTAAAGTTATGTTTTTGGTTTCAGGATAAATCTGCTGGTAGGGTGTTGTCTTTTAGATAGGCATATATTTTCCCATAGATAGAAGGTTCAGCCTCAACTAGATGGTATATGACTTGGGATTCAGGGTTATCATAGGTAGGGTTAAACAATTGTTCCACCATGAACTCATAACATGCTTGTTTTTCAGGTACTTGTAAGAGAGAGGCGATGGTAGCCATAGCATCAACAAATTTGTTATCCCCTCTTGGAATCTGCTCAAATTTGATATCCACAAAGTATTTCTTGAAATCATCCACCATTTTCTTATATGACATCAATTTACCATCTTTTGTCTGGTAATCATCATTCACTTGATTTATGATCAATTGAGAATCACCATGGACTTGCAACTCTATGTTTTTCCACTCTACGGATGTCCTGATACTAATGATCAATGCTTCATACTCAGTTGTGTTGTTAGTAGAAGGAAACATTAAATTGTAGGACTTTGGAATGGTGTATCCTTGTGGCGTGACAAATAAGATTCCGGCACCTGATCCATGTGTGTAAGATCTATCAAAGTATAACATCCACTATTGTGTTGACACTATAAGGACATCAACATTTGGAAACTCAATGCTCATGGGATGATCATCTTATAATGGTGCTTTAGCTAGTTGATCTGCTATGGATTGTCCCTTGATTGCTTTCCTGTCCACATACTGGATATCAAACTTGCTCAATATCATTACCCATTTGGCTAGTCTTCCTATCAAGGTAGCTTTACTGAGTAGGTATTTCAATGGATCAATTTTTGCTATGAGTTTGATGGTGTGAGTTAACATGTAGTGTCTTAGTTGTTGAGTAGCAAATACTACCACAAAAAAAACTTTTTCAATAAAAGTGTAGTTGATTTCATAGCCATTCAAAGTTCTATTGATGTAATAAATAGCCCTTTCTTTTCCTGCAGAATCTTCATGTGCCAATAAAGCACCCAAAGATACTTTTTTTGTTGCTATGTAGAGTAACAATGGTTTTCATTCAGTTGGCGGTACTAGTATGGGAGGTGACATCAGATATTGTTTTAGTTGATTAAAAACTACTTTACATTTCTCATCCCATTTGAAGGAAACATTCTTGTGTAGCAAGTGATTAGAAGGATGAGTTTTATCTACTAGTTGTGTGATGAATGTCTTGATATATTGGAATCATCCCTGCAAAGATCTGAGTTGGCTGATATTTTTGGGTGGAGGCATCTCCATGATAGATTTGACTTTCGCAGGATCAACTTCAATGCCTTTAGCTGATACGATATATCCCAAAAATTTAATTGATATCACACCAAATACACATTTCTTGGGGTTTAATCTTACATTGAATTTCTCCAATCTGGTGAATATTTTGTCTAGAATTTCTAGATGTCCTTCTCTGGTGTAAGATTTGGCTAGAAAATCATCTACATAATCCTCCATGAAGGTGTGCATCATGTCATGAAAGATAGTAGTCATCACTCGCTGATAAGTAGCTCCAACATCCTTCAACCCAAAAGGAATTATGTTCCAACAAAAAGTACCCCATGGACATGTGAAAGCAGTTTTCTCTTGGTCCTCTGGTGCTATTTTTATCTTGTTGTAACCTGAAAATCCGTCCATGAGTGATAAAATTTCATGTCTAGCTATCAAATCTACAATGATTTCAATGTTAGGCAAAGGAAAGCCATCTTTCAGACAAGCCCTATTGAGATCTCTAAAATCTGTACATATCCTGATGCTTTTATCTGGCTTTGAAATTGGTACAATATTGGAGATCCATTCGACATAATCAATAGGACGGATAAATCTTGCATCCAATAGTTTCTTCAATTCAGCTTTCACCAAGAGGGTGATGTGTGGAAGCATTTTTCTCAACTTTTGTTTCACTGGCTTTACTCCAAGTGGTAGTGATAAATGATGCATGATGAGCTCTGGATCTATGTCGGGCATATTAGTGTAAGACCAAGCAAAGTTGACTTGCCTCTCTTCAAAGAACTTAGTGAAGCTTGGTTTTTCTTCTTCTAGCATGGATGTTGCTAGATGTAGAGTCTTAACTATTTTAGTTGTACCAATGTTGATGGATTGTGTTGGGTCAATCAACACTGAAGATCTCTCATGATAGTGTTTGGGAAGAGTGTCAAATCTTCCATCTCTCAGTGCCTCAGAGAGGTTTTCACCTTGAGATGCACTCTTTATTTTTACTTTTTCCTAATCTAATATTGCCATTAAATGGTTTTCACCATTAGATCTATTTTTGATATTCCTTTTGTAGCTGGAAGATTTGGCACTCCCCTTGTCTGAAACTTCATTATGAGATTCATTGGTGGAACATGTTTTAGGATTTTCAAAACAAAAGAAGTTCACAATGGTTTCATCATTTTGAAAGATAGGTATGTCAAGTAGCTCGTTTTGGTCCCAGTGAATCAGTTCAGGGTGTACCAATAGAAAGGAATCATTAGATTGGCTAAGGTCAAAAGGGGTAAGTGTCATGATGGAAACATCATCAAAATTTCCAATGGAAATATCGAGGTCTATGATGATTCTCTCTTCTAAAGTGTCTATCTCGCTCAAAGTTTGATTGTCTTCATTTGAGTCATCGATATGTTGTGATCAAATTCAAGTGGTCTAGAACTCGAGCTCTATCTATCCATATGTTTTGGTGAATACTTTTGTATCACATCAATTTCTTTATCTTGACAAGATTCTTTAGAGAGGGAATCCCATTCATACTCATTGGAATCTGTTTCAGAGCTATCTCTCAATTGAAGGATTCATTCAACAACCTACTGCCTAGTTTCTTGTTTTGATTCTTCCTTGTATCCTAGCCCTATTTTTTGATGCATACAAGTGGGTGCAAAAATCTCAGTTGTGTCAGCAGTTTATTGGAAAGGCGAAGTTGGCAGCCACTCCTCTCAGGCCAGTTGTTATAGATGCTCCATTTCAGCAATGGGGTTTAGATTTTATTGGTCCTATCAACCCACATTCTAGCAAGGGTCATATTTATGTCCTTACAACCACTGATTATTTCACTAAATGGGTTGAAGCCATTCCCACCAAGCAAGCTACATCCGAGGTCGTGTGTGATTTCTTGAAGGAAAACATTGTTACATGCTTTGGAGTGCCTCACAAAATTGTGATAGATAATGCAACGTGTTTCTCATCAGAGGAGCTAATGGAAATCTGTTTTGACCATAGAATTACACTATCTCATTCATTAGATTATTACCCATAGGGTAATGGACAAGCTGAATCATCGAACAAGAACATTGTCACAATCATTCACAAGTTGGTTAATTCTAGTCAACGAACTTGGCACAAGAAACTTTATGATGCTCTCTGGGCTGACATAATTACTCTGAAGAGAGCCATTGGTACACCCTTTATCCTCCTATATGGTACAAAATCAATGATACCCATCACGTTGGAGTTGTTTGCCTTACAGCTGGCAACCGTAATAGAAGATGGAGAATTCACAGATCTAATCCAGAAGTGCATCTTGTACCTGACAAAGCTCCAAGAAGAAAGGGTGGAGGTAGTAGATAGAATCACTCAGCACTAGGAGTGGGTGAAGAAAATTTTTGACAAGAAAGCTTGCTAACGAGATTTCAAAGTTGGAGATCAAGTCCTTTTATGGGATAAGAGACATGAGCCTAAGGGAATGCACAACAAATTCAATTCCTTGTGGCTAGAACCTTTCAAGATTCACGAGCCCATAGGAGAGAACACCTATATTCTCTCGTGCTTGGATGGAGGTCTCCTCCCTCTACCACACAACGGGCAGTACCTAAAGCACTTCATCCCTTCAGGGGCGGAGTGAGTTTTCTCAAGAACAATCTTTGTAAATATTTTTCCTTATTTTTGTTATGTTGTATTTTCCCTTTTTGTAATAGTCATGTCATGTTTTAGGTGATTAGGAGTCTTGTTTTAGGTGATTATTAGGGAAGTCCAACTATTAGGTGATTTCTAGGAAGTCCAATTTTAGGTGAATAAGGAAAGTCTTGCAAATAGGTGATTAGGAAATGATGCTAACTCTGATGCCCAATGGACAAGGCACTGGTCTAAGCTCAAAACTCCAGAGATTCTATGGTTCTCCTATGTCGTAAGTATCCACCATGGTCCCCAAATAGAGCCAATGTTGTACCCAAAAATTAAAATTTTTGTTACACTTAGACATTTTGAAGAAATGAGTAAAGGTCTTGTTAAATTAGTCAAAAAGGTCAAAATTTGGGTGTGCATGTCTTGCATGAGGGGTTAAAACGCAAAATTTTCAAAATTTGACGATCTGGGTCTACTCAGAGTAGCTTAATCTACAAAACCCGGATCTTAGTTTTTCATCCCTACTTTTTTGAAAAATTGCTATTTTTAGAAATTTTCTAAAATTAGTAACGTTTTCTGGGTTTCTTTGGAAACGGATACTAGAAAAGCTTTCTATAAATAGAAAGTTGGTCTGATAGGGTCCAAACTGATTTTGATTGGCTCAAAATACGTCCATATCAGGTTGGTGCAGTCAAAATCTCAAAATAATCAGTTTTTCCCTACTAGGTCTATTCTGCTTTTTCAGAAGCATATCAGGAGTTCCGAGGTCATTAATGGAAGAAATTCAGCTACCAGGTGTTAGATTCAACATTCAAAGCATACGAAAAAAGGTGAGTTCATGAGCTTGGATGAGGAATGAAGAAGATCAAGAAAAAGTGGTGAAAATTTTCTAACACTGCCAGACTTGGGCGCCCCAAGTGAAGAAAGGCACCCACCTTTTTAGGGAATTAAAAGATGAAATTAGGGTTTATGCCTTCAACCAAAGTTGCTCAGTTCTCTGTTATCTCCACAACGAACCCAACGGTGCAGCCATCAAATTATCCAGTCACCTGAGTTTCAAGGTTGAACAGAGAGATTTCACACAGAAGTCAGAGTGGAGAAAATGAGAAAATATCAAAAATTGACTAAGTGTGGAGACTTTGGGCACCCCTGGTGAAAAAGGGTGCCTACCTTTTTGAGGCACCTAATCCTACAGTTAGGGTTTGTTAAAGTGCTCAATCTCTTCAGTATTTAGTCAGCTTCGATACGCCTGTCTCCATCAGATCATCCGACTGGCCATCTTCCGACAAATTCAAAGTGAAATCAAGGATACAGAATGAGGGTTTCAAACTTGAAGATGAAATCAAATGAAAAAATGACTAAGACTAGAAGATTTGGGTGCCCCAGGAGAGAAGAGGCACCCAAGTTTTCAAGGGCTTAAAAAGATGAATTCACAAAAGTGTCTCTAACGTGATCTCTTCACAGTCGATCAAGCTTTCCAATGAGATATCTAGCATGTTGATCAGAGTTTGCAATCACCAGATACAAGGAGCTGAAAGTAGGTTGAAACGAGAGCTAAGAATCAAAGTTCAGACACAAGGTGAAAGTTCATAAAAATAAACTAAGTCTGGTGAACATAGGCACCCCCAACCAAGAAGGGCGCCCAAGCTTTTGAAGGTTTAGAATTCATTGTTTGACGAAGTATCTCCTAGAAGACCCCTCTTAATATCTCGTCAGCTTCGCAATGAGCATAATAGGCAATCAATCCGATAACAAGAGCATCAAATTCAATGAGATCATCTGTAGAAGAGGAGTTAATGAAGAAGTTGAAGATCATCATAAAAAAAAATAGCTAACTCTGGACAAAATGGACGCCCCTGGAAGGAAAAGGCTCCCATGAATTCAAAGGGCGAAATGAAGTTTTTAACCAGAGACGCCTCCAGAACAATCTTCTCAAAATCAGTCAGGCTCCACGATGAATCCTTCAGCTCGCCTATCAGATTAGTCTGCAAGCTGGAAATTGAGGGCGAAGTAGGAGGTCAAAATGAAGAAAATTTGAAAATGCCAAAAATTTGACTAACACTACTTAAAGTGGGCGCCCTTGGTGAAGAAGGGCGCCCATCTTCTCATGCCTTAGAAGAATTTTCGTGATTTTCAAAAAGTTTCAAAATTGCAAGAAGGGAAATGGCGTCCAAGTTCAATGAAGCTGAGATTTTGGGGTTTTGGAATTAAAATAAAAAGAAAGAAAAACTAAAACAAAACCCTAAGTCTATTTAACACCTCTCCTCAATGTAATTTTCATTATTTTTGCAGGTAGCACTCAAAGGAGAAAGTTGGAGCAGCAAGTTTGAAGAATTTTTATGATCCAAGAATTCATATTTGCTGGTTTTTCATCAGATTTTTTAGATCAACAAGCATAAACCCTTGCTTTTTCAAGCTTTTTCATCCAAAAGATCAAACTTTTCAAGAAGAAGGCCAAGGTTTTCAAATTTTCAATCATCTGGGTCTTTTCACTTCATCCTTCTAAAGAAATTTTCAAGAACTTCATCAAGTTGCAGCAGCTACTTTTATTTTGCATGTCAGTGAAATCCTCAGTACATTCAATTTTCAATCATCTGGGTCCTCTCTAGTCAGTCTTCTGAAGAAAACCCATATCACAGCTATTTTCAAAAAGTTTCAAATTCTAGGGTTGGCTGCTTTTTCGATCAGCCATTAGGGTTTTGCAAATCTGATCAACTGGGTCTGTTTCTAATCATATTCTGAACAAAACCCAGGGGCCAGCTTTTTTTGGGAAAAATTGAAGAAATTAGGGTTTGTTGCTTTTTTAGTTAAAATTCAAAATTTTCAAAAATGGACAATTTGGGTTGTCTTGCAACGAAATTCTGAGCAAAACCCATATCTCAGAATAATTTTCAAAAATTTTGTCCATTGGAGCAAGAAAATCAGCATTCTAAAAATAGAAATTGCTCAAAACTTGTCAAAACCAAGGCAAGTTTATAGCCATTCTTCAAGTTTTCTGAAATGGAGTACACTCCCAAAGTTTTCAAGACTGAATCAACTCTTTATCATGATTACATCAAAACCACTGAGACAAACTTGCACCATATCAAGCCGATGTTCAATCTACACACCTTGGAGAGCGCAGGCAACACCTCAATCAGGAACCTGGGACATTCTGGACTCCTCGCAGGCGTCAACTCCTATATCAGTTCAGAGTCTTGAGTTCGTAATTGCTTGCATTAAGCATTACAACCCGGCTACTAGGGAGATTCAATCAGTAGATGGCAGATTGATTTGCAGTCTAAAGCCTAATATGATCGAAAAGTGTTTTTCCATTCCCCCATGGCCTGAAAGCGTTACTATCTCAAAGGGTGAATGTGAAAGAATATGGGAGATGCATAAAGACAAATATAGTAAGAAGATTGCAAAAAGATGGATGAAAGAAAAACATAAGACTTTGCCAAAGAATGTCGGGCTTGATGAAGTGCAAGATCAATTTCAGATTGTTGTTCACAGTTGCAATCCAGTTGGCGGAAGGATAGGTCATATTTCGATGATGTCAGCAAAGTTTGAGAAAGTGGCCAATGAGGTTGAAGATTTCCTTAGGTCTGTTGCAGATGCTGAAGATATTCTAGAAAAGTGGTGTTTTGCTATTGATGGCATAGATGCACTGAAACGGGACACAATTTCTAACTTCCTAGCAGATGTGATCAAGCTTTAAAGCAACTTTCTTCTAGAAGCTTTCTTTCCCGCTTTCTTTCTCTTCTTGGAATGATTCTTATCCATTCTTTGAGAAGAGAAAGAAGATAAAATGTAATAGTTGGCGTTTCCCACTTTTTTTGCTTTCTTAGGTGTTAGATGTTATCTTCTTTCTAGAATTAGAAATAAAGCTTGCTTGCTGAGCAAGCCCTAGATTGTGAAAGCAAGGAGATTTTAGGGTTCCCTACTCCTCTGCTTGTCTATAAATAAGAGCCTTTGCTCATTAGTTTCTTTAACCATGCTAGTGATAACAAAACGTTGACCCTATTGTGCCTTCTATTTGTTATTCGAGTGTTTTTCAATTGTGTTGTGATAGCAAATTGTTGAGCCTCTTTAGCCAACAAGGAGTTAGTGTGATTGTTGTTTCTATTGTGTAAGAACAATATTGCAAGCCTCTTTAGCTGCAATTTCTTGTTCCTAGCATGTTAGAAGTGAGTTTTGTTCTAGAAATTTGAGTAATAAAATCATGAGCCTCCTTTGCCTTGGTCCAAAATCTCAGATTTTCATTATTTATGTTCTAATTTTATGATCTTGATTTCAACTTGCATTGAAGTGTGTAGATGTTTGTTGAGAGAGAGTTTATTGAAGTATTTTGTCAGAAATCAACCCTATTCATTTCTAGTTTCTCTTGCTTTGCTTATTACTTGAGAAGTTAGAAATGCCTTTAGTTTAAGTTAGTCGTAGTTGAAGGTCTTAAAACATAAAATCTCAACTACGGCATTTTTGTTTAATAAACCTTGTGCTCTAAGCTGATAAAAAAGATAGGCAACTTAGTTCTTAGTTTACTTTCTTTCAAACACCATCAGCAAGAGGGAGCTTCCCCTCCTAATTTGAAGAGCAGTTTATCTGTGCATAGCTGTCCATTTCAAATACGCATTCTATAGGTGCAAATTTAAATGCCAACAGAGTGATAGCTTCCCTGTTATGTGGCACAAAAGTGTCTTGGAATGATTTTAGTGTGTTACAATATTAGGGATTGTTGGAATCAGCTGAAATAGTGATTTCTTTCCCATTATAAGGGAACTTCAAGCACTGGTGATATGTTGATGGCACTTCTTGCATCTCATGAATCAGATAATGCATAAAAATGGTCATGTCTATAATCCCCATAATTAATTAAATATTTATTATTTAATTAATTTTCTAAAGTCCTCTACATATGATTAAATCTCAATTAATTTAATTATATTGTTCATTCATCTTATTCTTCTTCCCAATTAAATAAATTTACTCTTTATTTCTTAATTATTTTCATATGTCCACTTAATTAATTAAATAAATACATTTTTATTTATTTAAATTAATTATCATCAAGTAGAATTTAAATTAAATCTTTGATTTAATTAAATTTAAATATCTCTTTCTTCTATTTTAATTCTTCTTCTAATTAATTAAATGTTTTATTTAATTAATTTCATGAAAGTAAATTTAAATAAATAAATCTTATTTAATTAAAAAATATCTTTATGCTTTCTTTCTAAAGTCACAATTAGGTATTTTATTTAATTATGAGATCTACTTTTTTTTCAATAAAAACCTCGATTAAAGATCTTTTCTATCCCAAGCTTTCTTCTGCTTTTAAAAGCTTAATTAAATGTTTTATTTAATTAAGAAAAGTTGAATGTCATCCACAAATAAACAATTGAATTTTTAATTCATTTATTTATCAGCTTTAAATCTTTCTTTTATTCTTTTTGTGAAGAAAGATGATTTCTTATCTTCTATCTTTTTTCCTCTTTCATAAAAAATAGAAGTAAATCTTATTTTTAGGGTTTTCTATTTTCTCCTTCAAGCCATCTTTCTTCACCAGTTGGATTCGCCAGAATTATCACAACCGCTAATCAAGTCAACCAATCAATCATTCCAAAACTCTATAAATACAACAACATTCTCACAATTCATTTAAGTGGGTTGATTCACTGCAAGATCCTCACTACAAAATTATTCTTCAAATATTCTATCTTCATCCATCATTCTCCTTCAAACATTTACCATATTGTTATGCTGCAGAATTGAGCAACCAACATTCCTCCATTATCAACCTTCAAAATCTTGCATTCTTAGTATAGTATGCATTTCATTTATATCTCGTTCTTCAAGATTTTACTAAGAGCTTGACATTCCAACTGGGAGAAAGCAACTTGAGCAAAGACTAAAACTGAGATAGAGGACAATAAGATGATCTCTCAAGAAACTCCACATTAACTTGCTTATTTCTATTTTTCTTTTGGTTTCCTTTTGATTTAATGTTATATTGGTGTGTTTGATTTATTTAATCATGGTTTAACACTTAAAAATTGATCACACATAAATTGGCGCCCACCGTGGGGCTTTGCCCCATTTTTAACATTTATCTGCAGGTTTTCTGATAGGATTTTGCGTTCTGGAATTCGGCTTTCTGACGAAAATTATCATTTTAGCACGTCTGAGGGTTTCTATAGTGCATACAAGGGTTTTATTTAGTGCATACAAGGCTTTTAATGGTGTTTTTTTTTGCAGGTTTTATTGACTTTGTTTTGCAGATCTGCCAATTTTTGGACAAAACCGCAGGTTTTACAAAGTTCTTCATATCTTCTACACAGCTGCGAATTTTTTTACAAGATTTTTACAAAACCTTGCAGATCATTTCAAGAGGCTACAATAAACAAATCGAGGGATTATGATCATTTTTGTGGAAGTTATTTTGATTTTAATTATTTTCATAAATTTGATTTTCTGGATGAAAATCAACGAATTTTTCAGAAATTTTTACATTTTTGGAAAGCTCATAAAATTCTAATTGGGGTCTGTGTTTTATAGATTTAATTTTGAGGTCAAATATAATATGAAAAAATGTGATCTTTGTTTTCTATATGGTTTTCATAAATCTGCGTTTCTGAGAGCAAAACAGGGAATTTTTCTTACTTCTTTACATTTCTGGAAAGCTCTCAGAAAATTAGCAGGGGTCTCTTCTTTGATTTTTCATTTTTAAAATCAGAAAAATTGACAAAATACTAAAATATAATTCGGCTATGTCAAAAGTATCTGAAATTGAAATTTTCTGATGAACTTGTCTTTTTCTTTTCTTTGGCTGCATTATAATATTGTTTTTTATCTTGTAGGTGATCATAAGGAGCTCTAGTAGCAGCAATATCATTCACATCAAAAATTTGGAAAGCGAAAATAACCAGGTGCACTCATTTCATTCTTCATCGCCTAATCTTGTTTGTCATATCTTTCAATTTGAGACATAAAATAAAATTTTGTTTGATCACATCATTGCAATTGGTTTAAAAAAATAAAAAATCTTGTCTTCAATCACATTTCAAAAATTAGGTCTAAAATTAATCATTGTCTTCCATCACATTTTGATTTGGGATCTAAAAAGAACGAGTGCTTCATTGTTTTCTTCTAAATATTTCAATTTTCTAAAGAGAAATTAATCACTGTGAGTGTGAATCAAGTGTGTGTGTCTTCCAAAACACCTCACTTGGTTCGCTTTTGTCAAAACCCTTTTTAGGAGGCCTGCTTGGAGCACACACCCCTCCAAGGGACGACCTCAATCAAAGTGTGAATCGAAAGACACGCTTGTTTAGAAGTTGAAATCTTGTCACTCTGAGCTAAGCCCCAAAGAACTTTATACCTTTGGGAAGTGAAGGTGAAGGGTGGGTTACCCCTTTCTCCCGGCTTATTGGCAAGATTTTGCTTCTGACTTATACCTAGTCAACCTTGTGAAAACTCACTTGAGACCTAATTGGCCATACCCCACTTGACTAGTCATCAGGCTTGTTGTTGTGTATTCAAGTGTTTGCTTAATCATAACATCTAATCTTGGAAGACAAACTTATCATTGTGCTTGGTGTGTGTGTTCATGCATTTACATGTGAAATATTGTGTTTGATAGTGCCCAAGTCAAATTTCCAATAAACTCTTGCCACATCATCCAAATCATACAATCTTGTCATTCCATATCATATCCTAATCATCATCTCTTTAATCCAATCAACATCATTTTACACCATGGAAACATTGGAAGACATGGCACAAGAGGTTGTTCACATGCTTCACACTCTTAAAACAATTCAAAAACCTTTGCCCAAAAAAGTCATTCACGACTTCCATAACATAATACAAAAACTTCAAGCAAACAAGTCACCTCAAATCCAATACCTCGTAACTCAAGCCCAATACCTCATAGCCACATGTCAAATCCAACAACCAAAACATCATCCCCTATCCATTCATTATCAACCAATTCCACCTCAACCTAATGTGTCATCCCTTTCCACCTCATACCAATCTAATCAATCCACTTCTTTGAATAACAATTCCACATCAACCTATCAAACCACATCACGACAAACGCATGTGAATTTAAGTCCACCTAGGCAACAAAATCAAGACCCTTTAAGTTCTAATGCAACCATTCACAAGGGGAACACTGATCTAGGTTATGTACTCTCGAAGTATATCATACCACTATATAGTAAAAATAAAAATCCTAAGCCAACGCCTTCCACCCATACACCTACAAAGGATGTGACCCAAGGGCTACAAGCAAGGAATCAAACATCGCCATGTCATTCAACTCATACTCTTGAACATACAAAAGAGTCCTCAAACACCATGCCAAGTCCTTCAAGCCAACCATGTCATCCACAACCCCTTGAGCCAATTCCAGAGTCTCCCTTCGTAAGTCCAAATCACCCTCTATCATGCTCCTATATTGTTGACCATCAAGAATATGACAAGTCTCTCCATGAGAAATCCCCTTCCACCTCCATTCCAATAAGTCATGAGTTATTTCAAGAGCACAATCCTAAACATGTGGAAACATTACCCCCTCATCCACATAAAGATCAAAACCCTCCCAATGATTCCATTCATAACATACCTAATACTGTTCATGATCAACCTTCCATCTTTGATCAAGACCCCTTTTATGATCAAGAAGACCATGATGATCCTCTTAGCCAACTTTATGCATTCCATGGTCAAGAGCTTTCCACCTCACCCATACATGATTCACAAACATCCACTTCCCTTGATGAGACATATGCCTCCCAAGAACACATACAAGATCAAACAAATACATTGGATCTAAGTGAACACAATGCTAATCAAGATCCTAATGATCCTCCATCACCCACAATTGACCCCATTGAAAGTCCTCCATCCTATCCTATTGGTCTTTCCACCCTCATTCATGAATGTTCCTCCTTAGAACAACAACAACCATTATCTTCCCAAGCATTATTTTCTCCATCCAATAATGAATTCGTGTCTAGTGTTCCACCTACACCTATTCCCATTATCCATTGCACACTCCAAAACATGAACCACTAAGATAAAGGTCTAGACCTTCATGAACAAGATATTTTGGAGCTCGTCCATGTCAAAGTCCCTCCATGCTCTTATGGCCTTGGACCTACACCCCAAGGACAACAACCTAAAGATGTTGGTATTTCCTCCACGCCTCCTAAGTCCACTTTCCATCATACAGCCTATCGTATCCCTAAAACATATGTTGCCATTCCCCCTCCATCATCCTACAAATGTCAAAAGCATGTGACCATACACCTTCCACCATCAAATTTTCCACCATTGCTTCCAACTCCTAATATCCCTCCATCAAATCTGCCACCATTGCTTCCAACTCCTAATATCCCTCGATCTAATCTACCTCCACTTCTCCCAACACTTAATATCCCCATTATCCAATCCCCTTATCCCTCCATCCATAAATACCCTAATATTCCTAATCATGACCAACAAATGCACACATTGTATAAACATGAAGCTTCCACCCATTCCACCATATCCATGGGATTCAAAAGCAAGAATTTCAATGCCTCTACCTATAAAGTCAAAAATCCTAAGGGTTCTCATGCCTTAGGACATCAATACAAAAATTCAAATCAAAATACATCCAAAAAGGTATATAAGCCCATAACTCCAAAAGTAAAGACCAAAACTAAAATGGTTTGGGTACCTAAGAAAAAAGAAATCAAGTTAAATGAGGCATCCACATCACAAAAATCCCAACCATCCACTTCCATCCCACATTCTCATTCCATTCAAAAGTCTCAAATTCCTAAAACCCACAAGAAAAATAAAAATCATAAAAATACTAAGTCTATGTGGGTACCTAAATCACTTCACCCCCCACCTC
This sequence comes from Sequoia sempervirens, assembly GCA_007258455.2. Classification (NCBI taxonomy): domain Eukaryota; kingdom Viridiplantae; phylum Streptophyta; class Pinopsida; order Cupressales; family Cupressaceae; genus Sequoia; species Sequoia sempervirens. Next base: position 18,331 of record VDFB02010732.1, on the reverse strand, counting down.
CTAAGCAAACATCTCCATTGCTTCCTACACCCCATCCATATCAAAAGCTTCAATGTTTATCACAATGTGTGCAACCATTGGTCATGGTTCCCTTCCATTTCACAACAATCCCACATACCTCCATCTCTCCATCCTTCAACTACTATCCTACATATCTTCCCAACCACCTTCCTATGGTCCATGCTTTTGCATAAACCTATCATCCTCCCTACATAATCCACATCATCATCCACTATTCCCCATCCATTCTTGCATAAGACTTTCATAATCCGCCATCTACCTAATCCATCCCTTTCATATCATCTCTTACCAACATCTATGAGCATAATGACATTTGACATGGTCCATGCAATGACATCCATATCTAGTGGGACTATCACCTTTCATGCAACTAGACACTTGAGTCCATCCTATCCATATTCCCCTTCTCCTATCCAAAAAGATTAAAAAAAAGAAAAAGAAAAAGAAAAGTAAAGAGAAATCCCTTCATCCAATGGTGAAAACCTGGTAAACAGGCGCCTTGGATAAGTACCATGATGAAAACCTAGCAAATAGGCGTCATGTGTAGGTTGATCTTCTATGTCACTTACACTTGGGGGCACAATGTCTTATCTATCCAACCTATCATTTTCATGTCATATCATTTCCATCCTACCTACCATCTTTAGCCATCATACATACCTATTATATTGAGTCCATTTATCCACCCTTCTTCTTTTGATCTTGATTAAGATATAGGGGAAAAATGTTGAAACATGCTTTGGATATCTTTTGATATACCTCATCCTTCCAAACAAGCCTATCATTATCCTATTGCCATAAGCTTTGTCGTGAAAAATCCTAAGTCTTGTACCTAGAATGGGGCCTGTTATTCCTATGCAACATAGTCTTTGGAAATCACATCCTTGCTCTCTTATGATGCATACATCCATTTCATTCACTATGACTTATCCTTTCCATCCATCCATATATCATGAGCCTTTTTATCCCTTATCCCATCACCCACCCTTTCATCCATCAATCCCATCACCCTTGCACCTAGCCTTGTTTTTCCCCTTGTCATTGGTATCTAGCACAAAGGCTACTCAAATTTTCATCCTTTGACACCTCCAAATATTCTCAAAAATCCAAAAAATCAAAACTCCAAAAAAATAAAAACATCTCAAAATACAAAAAATTAGAAATGTCCTGAAGAAATACAAAAATCAGAAAAAGTCCTGAAGAAATACAAAGAAATCAAAAAAAGTCCTGAAAAAATACAAAAAAAAATCAAATATCCAACAAAAAATCCAAGCAATAAAAACATTTCAATCACATCAATTCTTCTACCCAATCATTCAACTACTCCACCAAATCAATCATCTTCATCAAAACCATTGCAACCAATCCACTCAATCACAATCATTCCAATCAAATCAATTCTTCAATTCAATCAGTCGATTATCTAATCAAATCACTTCAACCTAAATCATTCCAAACACATCAATTCTTCTATTCAATTCATCACATCCTATCATCCAATCAATCATCATATCATTACAAACAGTTTCTTCAAATCAATCAACTCATCTTCAAACATTCCAAGCAAATATCCAAATGCAAGTCAATCCTTAATCCATACCAATCAAGTCAATCAATCTTGTCAAATTATCCAATCACATCCTTTGGTCTTGATCCTAATCTTGTCGTAAACCAAATCAACCAATCAACCAATCAATTATCATCATCCTTGTGTTGCTCTAGGGATATATCGCTTCCCAACAATGACAACACTATCAACATCATCAATCAATCAATCAATCAACGGTTTACAGCTTGACGGGGGCAATGTCTTGTTTGTTTTTGTATCATTTGTGCATGCTTGCTTGCTTGCTTGTGTGTGTTATCATTTTATCTTGCATTTGTATCAAATCCATATCATTCCAGCTAATATTCATATCTTGTGTGTGTTGGAATATCTTTTTGAATTATCCTTTGCATCTAAGGTCACATAATACCTTTGTGCATTAGGACTTTAATGCTCTAAGTTTACTTCCTCATACATCTAGACAAGGTTGTATTACGCTGGGGCATGAGACACATCACACCTTGGTCCTTATAACTGCGGTGCATAACGCCTAGTGCTATATCATCAAACATCATGGTTGCTCACTTTCATTGCAGCATAGTGCATCCTTTCATCTCCATCCACATTCTCTTGTATCATTCAACTTTATCCCTCTCCTCTTTATCATTTTCATTTTATTTCAAGAGAATGTCTGTTTGTCCAACCCACCTATCCTCTCGAGGGGCATCATCAACATCAAAAATCGGAAACATATCGGGGAAAATTTTATTTTTTCAAGCAATGCTGCCTACACATCACTTCAAAGAGGGGCAAAATGTATAATGATAAAAATGGTCATGTCTATAATCCCCGGCAATTAATTAAATATTTATTATTTAATTAATTTTTCTAAAGTCCTCTTACATATGATTAAATTTAATTAATTTAATTATATTGTCTATCTCATCTTATTCTCTTTCCCAATTAAATAAATTTACTTTATTTAATTATTTTCATATGTCCACTTAATTAATTAAATAAATACATTTTATTTATTTAAATTAATTATCATTGTTGAATTTAAATTAAATCTTTGATTTAATTAAATTTAAATATCTCTTTCTTCTATTTTAATTCTTTCTCTAATTAATTAAATATTTCATTTAATTAATTTCATAAAAGTGATTTAATTAAATAAATCTTATTTAATTAAAAATATCTTATGCTTTCTTTCCAAATCACAATTAGGTATTTTATTTAATTGTGCAATCTTATCATATCATAATTAAATATTTTATTTAATTATGAGATCTTTTACTTTTTTCAATAAAAACCTGATTAAAGCTCTTTTCTTATCACAAACTTTCTTCTGCTTTTAAAAGCTTAATTAAATATTTTATTTAATTAAGAAAAAGTTGAATTTTCATTCACCAATAAATAATTGAATTTTAATTCATTTATTTATCGCCTTTTAAATCTTTCTTTTATTCTTTTAAAGAAAGATGATTTCTTATCTTCTTATCTTTTTCCTCTTTCATGTAAATAAAAAATTTTTTATTTTTAGGGTTCTTCTATTGTCTCCTTCGCCATCTTCTTCACCGCTCGACTGCCAGAATTATCACAACCGGCCAATCAAGTCACCAATCGAATCATTCTGAAAACTCTATAAATACAACCTCTCACAATTCATTTAGGGGTTGATTCTTTAGTATCCTCACTCTATCAAAATTATTCTTCAAATATTCTATCTTTCATCCATCATTCTCCTTCAAACATTTATCACATTGTTATGCTGCAGAATTGAGCAACCAACATTCCTCCAAAAATCAACCTTCAAAATCTTGCATTCTTAGTATAGTATGCATTTCATTTATATCTCGTTCTTCAGTAGCCTACTTCGTTGAGCTTGGCATTCCAGATCTGAGAGCAACTTGAGCAAAGACGAAACGCTGGAGATAGAGGACAATAAGACGACTTCAAAGAAACTGCCATTAATAGTTTGCTTATTTATGTTTTTCTTTTGGTTTCTTTGATTTAATGTTTTATTGATTGTGTTGTTATTGATTTAAATTGATCATATTTCATACACAGAATCGAAGGACGCCCCAAGAGTATATTGTATGTCAACTCTTTGTCTAACACTTGGAAAATTATTTCTTTCACAACTGGTCCCACTTGAATTGGTAGTACAATTAGTCCTTGGGAAGATCTCTCTTCATCATCATAGGCTTTGATTGTGATTTTTCTTCTAGCATCAATATCCAAGTGCACAGATAAGTTTCAAAGTACATATATTTAGGCCAACTCCACTATTTATTAGAACACGTTTGACCTGGTGTTTGTGAATTAAAACCTCAATGTGGAGGGCAACATTGTGTGGATGGGTGAGTGATACATCATCATTTTTAGAAAAATGATAGGCAATGAGGTGCGGTTAAGTGTCCCACCATAGCTTGGAATTGGAAAACTTCCAAATCATTTGGTATTGTGGTGGCTACTAGAGCTTGTTCTAGAATTTCTTTGTGAGTTGGTGAAATTTTGAGGAGTTCCAATATGGATATTTGAGTTGGTATTTTCTGCAATTGATCAACTATGTTGTATTGGGTTGCAGGGGCAACTGTTATTTTAGATGTAGCTCCTTTCAATATGACTTTGGCTTGCCCTCTTGTGGTTGCATTGACTGATGGATGATCTTTTTTTTCTCTAATTTTAATGACATTAACCTAATTATTATTTGCAGAAAATTTTGTGATCAAATTTAATGGTACGATGTCATTAATTTGATGTGGTTTGGTGTTGATGTCATGAAGATCAGTTTCAGCTATAACAATGCTTTGTTCATATTCAATGGTGATGCCATTTATTGGATTATCAGCTGTAATAAGATCTTGCTTGTCGTGGGTTTGATGATCAACCACCTCAATATGGAGAATGGTGGTGTCACAAACATAGTTCATGTTTTTTCCTTTTGTGTTTGATGAAGAGGACTCCCCTTTTTCATAATTTGATAAAGGATTCTTGAATGCTCCATGATCAACATTTGTTTGGGGCCCTTCTACAAATATTTATTTCCTATCAATCAAATCTTGTACCAAATGTTTCAACTACATGCAATCATTTGTCTTATGTCCCTTGTTTCTATGAAAGTCACAAAAATGAGCATCATTCCACCACGAAGGTTTCCCTCTTGGTTCCCAGTCTCTTGCTTCTGGTAATGTTATAACCTTGGCTGCAAGAAGTTTCTTTAATGCTGATTCTAGTGAGTGTCCCAAAGGTGTGAATCTTCTTCGATTGGATTTTGTTCGATATGGTGGTGGTCTAGATTCAACGTTGCTTGGAATTTTGTTTTGATTAGTGTTTTGGTTATTGTTTTGATTGTTGGTTGGATTGTTGTTTTGATTGGTCTTGGTGGCAGTTGTTGTCAAGTTAAACAATGGTTTTACATTTTGTTTTCAGCTGAAGCATCATTGTTACAAACATTCTTGTTTCTTTGCCAAAACTTTGGTTTATCATTGCTGTTATAATTATTGGAAGAATTTGCTAAGTTGTTTTCATTGTAAATTTTTATGACTCCTCTCTTGACCAAAGCTTCTTCATTTTTTATTCCATTTTTAATCAATTTCTCAAAGGTAAGTGGACATTGTAATTCCAATCTATAGCTCATCTCATCACTTAGATTATCAATAAATTTTTCTGTCTTTTCCTTTTTAGGTATGGGACGAGAATATCTTGCAAACAATCTTCTCCATCTTTACAAAAATATGAGGAATGATTCACCCTTTTTTCTGTTTTGCATTGTAAAGGTCTTTCATGGTGATCTCATGTTGGATGTTGTAGGAGTATTGGGTGACAAACTTATTAACCAACTCTTCAAAAATTTTAATTGGTGGTGCAAGTTTAGAGAACCATTCCAGGCATTGTCCACCTAGGCTGTGTGGAAATAATCTCATCAAGTAAGTTTCTTCATGTGCAAATTCAAGACTCATGGTTCAAAATTCCCTTACATGATCTATTGGATTTGTTTTACCATTTTATTTATCATACTTTGAGAATTCACAATGTTTGGGAAAAGGAATCATGTTGATATTTTGATCAAAAGGATATGGGAAGATGTCTTGTATCAAGTATCTTTTTGAGGTTTTGTTTTGCATGTCTTGAATATGCTGTTGGAGATTTTTCTTTTGATGAGTTAATGTAACCACTTTATTTGTGTTTGATGGATTAGTTTTAGTCTTTTTAGGAGGTGCTTTCAATTGATTAACATCATGAAAATCATGTGGGAGTTTGATACCTTGATTAGCTAGCATTAAGAAGTATTTTTCCCCATCTTTTTCAAAAATATTTTCTAGGAACTTGTGGAAATTTGGATCTTGTTGTGCATGTTTGATTTCTTCCTCAGTTATTTCCTCATCTTCAGATTGGTGGATTTTATGGAAAACATTTTCTTTAGCTTTAGCCATGGTGCTTTGAGTTTCAGTGTTCTGACTTTCAAGTTATTTTTGTTTGAGTGGGCATGCAAGTGTTATAATTTGACTAAACTTTGATCTTTGTTTTGAGGAGTGCCAAGGATAATAACTAAGTCAAATAGAATGAAAAATTCTATTGATGAGACTAAGTTTAATCTGATTATACAACATTTTTTTCGTGATGAAAGGATGACAAATCCTAAGGATGAAACTTAGCTTAATAATCAGTGATGTGATGGATGTTTAGGCACTTTAAGGTCTTCGAACTTGGTCTAGTTTGAAAGATTTCACTTGTAGAGGTCAGTTTCAACAAGTTTAAGGCTTTGGTATGTCTGAGGAATAATTTTGTTATGGAAAAGATCCTTAATTCTGGCTCAAATTGTCAAATAGGGGATACATTTAGCTCTCTAGTTTTGGATTTAATGGATGCGCTAAAACAGGATCTAGATGCGCTAAAAGACTACACAGATGCACTAGAACAAAGAATGGATGCGCTAGATTGTACCCAAGATGCACTAGAAAAATGACTCAATGGGATAAAAGACAGAACTGATTCTCTGCACAATACACTGAATGCACTAAAATATGGACTCAATGTGCTAACTAATGACTCAGATGCGCTAGAAAATGGACTGTATGTGCCAAAAAAAGCCAGGGATGTGCTAGACTACCCCTAGGTATGTGATTTTAACTTGGTATTCTATAGGTGAATGTGCTAAAAGGGTTTTCAAATGCGCTGGACAATGGGACTTATGCTTTGGAAGATGACCTAGATGCGCTAAAATATGGACTAGATGCACTAGACAATAACTTAGATGCTAAAATATGGACAAGGACTCAATGCGCTAAAATAGGGTATGGATGCGCTACAAGATTGCACAAATGCATTAGCAAATGCAGTGAATGCGCTAAAATAGAGGATGAATGTGCTAATATGGAAATGTTTAGTGTTTTTGCAAGTCTGTCTAGTTATTTTGATTTTTAATTTGTGAATCTAATGGTTTCCAAGGTATAATTTGATGAAAAGTGAATTTTTCTTGGTTTCCAGTTTGTGAATTATGGGAATTAAATGTATTAAATGGATGATTTCTTGAATTATGACTTCAAACACAACAACAATTTTTCAAACAATTGTTTCCACCTAGGAACTAAGCATTGAGTGTGTATTCAAGAATCTAGTATGATTCCTTCAATTTCCACATGTATAACACAAGAGAAGATAGTTCAAGCACTTTTCTAATCTCAAGGGTCACTTAAAATACCACAACCCACATCTTAGAACCATGTCAGCTCACACAACCCTATCACCCCCTAGAGGGCACCTGTGTTTTTTCCTTTCCTGAGTCTTAACCAAAGTTGAAGCCTCCACTTTTGGCCAGTAATCCCTGATGGTTATATGGTGAGTATCTTGGGGGCATATTCTTCCCTCCCCTTGCACTGCAATATTATAAGTGTTCAGAAACTAACTCGGTTGGCTTCTACACTAAGGTTCATAATAAGGGTTTCCATTCGATGCGACAATAGATAAACTCCCTCAGGAAACCTCCCAACCTTTAGAACAAAGGCTTTGAGATGGTTATCTTGCACACTACCATCAAATTGCATACTTTCCTCGAATTCGCTTTTGATTATAGTGGGTCAAAAAACTTGGCTTTAGTTGTTCCCACTTAGGTCGTTCTCATAGGGTGAGTACTTTTTCCCACTACGACAAGCCTTTTAAAGGTGTTAACAAAGCATAAAATAGTGAGTTTGGTATTCTGTTCACCCAGTTAAGGGGAGAGCATAGGCCTGTCACTTAAAGCACAATAGACAAGGGGTTATTGAACCTTCTAATTAAACTAGGTTCCTAATTTAATTAAAAGAATACAATAAAAACAACTCCAAGCCCTGCAAACATCATTAGTAGTTTGATATAAATGCCTTTGACTAGCGTTTTAAGCACCTGCAAAACATAAAACATCAATTAGTTCTCGAGATTTTGAAATTTTGCAAAATAAACTAGATGCGCTAAAATAGATATCAGATGTGCTAAAATATCACTCCTATGTGCTAAAAGAACTATCAAATGTGCTAAATAAACTACTGAATGAGCTAAAATATCAACTAAATGCGCTAAAAGACCCCCTGTATGTGCCAAAAGATGAACTAGATGTGCCAAAAAATGATCTGGATGTGTCGTAATAGGAACCAAATGCACTGAAAGATACTCTAGATGTGCCATAACAGGAACTAGATGCGATAGAAGAAGTTTTGGATGCGCCGAAAGAAATATCGGATGCGCTACCTCAGAGTTCATGTCCATATCTGCGAAACAACTTTCTAGAAAATGTTAATAAAAATGGACTAGGCCCCATGGTGGGCACCAAATTTATGTGTGAGGTAAAATGTGCAGATGAATAACAAGATCACACATGCAATGAAATGTATTACATTAGAGAATTTAAATCACAAACTAAATCAAATTGAAACAAGAGAAAATTCCTAAAATCGTTCCATTGTTCTCTATTCTCAAGGATCCTCTAAATCATTAATGCTCTCATATTTGTATATTGCATTATGACTGGTTTGGATGACAACCTAAGAAATGAGATGTTGTAAGATGCAAGAATCTAATTCCTACATGAAGTATAAACTAGGTGATTGATTCCATGATGCTATGATATTAATGCTGCTATGTAAAAATGGATATTATGCTATGATAATGATACTAAATGCTACTGTGATAATGGTGATATGACAATGGATATGATGCTAAAGACTATGATGCAAATGTTGTATAGAAACTAAAATGATAATGAAAATGCAGCTATGAAACTAAGCCATGATTCTAAACTAAAATTCTTCTACAAGGAAAATTCTTAAATGCTAAATTGCTCTAAATGCTCTATGCTTAAACTCTAAATGCTCTCACAAAATTTCTGCATAGTAAGTTTGCTCAAAAGACGGGATGAAAATGTTGGAGAATGGGCTTGTATTTATAGGATTTCCAAAGCATAAAATGATGTGGTAGTAACCAACGGTCAAGATTTCAACTTGAGAGATGAACAGTGGAGATGAAAGAAGCTAGAGGGAATCATGGAGGATGTTCCCTTTAAAAGAGCAACATGCCAAGTGTAAGAGAGAATGAAATGATGGAGAGAGCTAAGTGTCCAAAATTAGTTTTGGAATTGGTTGAGGATATTTTCATTTAAATATTATGCATATTTAAATTCATGAGACACTTGATGATGTGGCAAGAAGAAAGTGTTGTAGACATGTGACTAATTTTTAATTTGGAATTATTCAAACTTAGTGAGAAGATATTTAATTAAATAGAAACAAACTATTGACATTTTTTTATTTAATTAAAATTAGAGGAATATGATTTAAGATGGAAGAAATAGGAAAGTGTGAACTATATAAATAAATTTAGAATTTATTTATAAGTAGATGAAATGAGAGATTTATTAATTAAATAACTGGTATTTAATTAATTAAGTATCTTGAACGATTTTAGGTGTATACAGATACAACTTGCTGATTACTAAAATTTGACCTCTTGATTACTAAAATTTGACATGTTGATTATCGGAATTCGACTGTTTGAAAAATTATAATATCTTCCATACACTAGAATTTGCACTATAACTCCTAGAGATCTGAAACCACTCTCAAACATTTTAAAACTATATAGTGTCATTATAAAGTGTTCACAATTTCTCTATTTCGGGACCAAAAAGTGGAGGGGCCACTTTTTGGTCCCCCATATTTTTTCACTTACCCCATTGTGAAGATTCAAGTGATACATGATTGTATAAGGGATGTTTTCCCCTTATTTGTGATTCCTATGGGTGTATTTACAATGTTGATGCCAAGTGGGAGAATGTTAGGATTAAGGTGCCATCTACCTTGTAAATCTTATGTCATAATGTATGGTTCTGACATCCTTGGAAAGTGTCTCTAGAAACTTAGGGTTTATTGGGAAAATATGTTGTAATATTAATTCTCACCATTGCTTGTATTACATTCATAAGGGGTGATGAGTTCCACTAGCAATTGTAAAGGTGACTTGTAGACACAAATATTTAATATTGTTTTCCCCACATGTGGATGCCTAGAATGGGATCATAAAATATAAGGAAAAGGACACATGAGTGATTGTTGGTATTCTCCAAGTGGGAGCTTGGAATGAGGCAACATGTGTCTCTTGGTATTCCATAATTTATTGCATTTAATGTAATTTTCTCCCAATTTTGGGCACCCAAGTTGGAGGGAAAGTATTGAAGCCAAAACTAGTGTCCTTTCACATTTCGAGGAGGTATTCCAAGGGTTGGGGATGTTTGGAATGAATGGTTATCTTTGGGATCCTTGTTTGAGGCTTAAGATGTCTTCACAAGTCTATACATTCAGCCTCTTGGATGTAGAAAATATGATCAATAGTTGAATCTTGAGTTTCATTGTAGGAACAAGGACATGTTGAGGCATAAAGAGGTTGCTCAAAGGTGCACAAATTCTACCATGGTGGAGGAAATGGGGAGGATGGAAGTGATTGTATTGTAATCTCATTTATTTGAATATAATGCATACTTGGCCTCTCTTATTGGTGGAGTTTTTTCTCGTAAGATTTTCTCCACGTAAATCCTATGTTATATGATGTTCTTGTGTTGTTGATTTTTGCCTCATTGTTGTTATATGATGGAGATGTTATTCTTTATATATTTTTGTTATAAGTTCACATAAGGTAGTATTTATAAGCATGTTATGTTGTCTGATTTTTGGCATCATAAAGAAGATGGATCTAATCATGGAAATTCCATACTAAGGAAAATTAATTTTCATATTTTCATATAAGTTTTAGATTTTCATGTTGTTGTAGTCCAAGCCTTGTATCTCATCTATTGAATTCATATTTGGATAGAGATTGAATTTCCCAATAATTGTTATAAGAACCTGTTTATTTCTCATCAATTTTTCCTTCACTTACATGTGTCATGTGTGAGAACCTATCCTATAATTCATAAGAGAAAATAAGTTTTATTGTTGTAAATTGCATACACTTACAATTTTACACTACACAAATTTTCCTCTCTCTTAAGTCATGATAGAAGCACTTTCTAAATATAATGTGTTAACACCAAATTATCTTTTATATGATATTTGTATAATAATTCAAGCTTTCTATATCTATTTTTTGTAGAAGGGAGTGCTATGCATGGACGTTTATGTGGTGTGCTAGTGTCCCATGGAAACTTGTGATTCTAGTGGTTGTTGGAGCATTAACTTATTGTGAATATTCTAGAAGTAATGCTTCTTTGAATATCACATTGAACATAATGACCCAAATTTCTATTTTGGAAAAAAATAAAGAAAAAGAAAACAAGGAAAGTCTTGATTTTACACATATGCTATCATACACTCACACTCACATTTTGAAGAAAAAATCTACAAATTTTGAAGAATATTTTAAGTTTGTATGAATAGAAAGCTATCTGGGTATTGCATGTGATATTTTTGAAGTGGGATGAAGTAGAGTAGTGTTTAATTGAAAAAGGGATCCTAGGTCTAGTGCTTAGATCAGCAAGATCAACCCTTTTCCAAATAAAATTAGAATTCAAATAAAAAAGGATATGAGATTGGCTAACAACCTAAGAGGAGATCCAATCTTCCTTGGATCTATTTTTATAATGGAATTGGAAATTGATTGAAATTAATGTAGATTTATTGAATTAATTTGGCTACCAAACCTAATCTAAAAATACAATTTGTTTATATCGATGAAACTGAATTTATAGAAAATGAAAGTAGATATGAGAGGGGCAGAGTATTGTGCACCTATGATACAAGTTTGAGCCTAAAACAACCATTCTAGGGTATGGTGCACCCCAAACTGAGCTCCTTTTTCTGATCTAATTTCACAGGCCTACAATTCCCTGTCTACCTTTTGTAATTGTGCTCTAAAATATTTGTCTTTGGATCTTATCTTACAAAATTCTCAACAAAGAGGGGAAAGGGAGTGGCTATATAGGATTTTTCCTAATTCAAATCCCCATTTGGTATTTCTACCTCCACAAATAGCTAATTGATTGACTGATATAGTGTGTGTTCTCTTAACCTTAAGTGCATCTAAGTCTAGAATGAGCTAAAATACTAAAGACCCTACTCAAATGTGTTAGAGAAGCATTCCTAAATTATATGAATGAGATCAACCCAAGACAAAGTTAAATACCCTTAGGAAAATCTAAAATGCAATAATACCTTTCTTAGGGCAGCAAGTAGATTAAAGCTTGAAGATGAGAACACTCTAATAACAAGTAATTAGGTGGTTGAAGAGGACCAAAGCAATCTCCAAAACCTAGAATCCATCATGTTCTTCCATTGGCATTAAACTCCAATCATTGTAGCAACTTGATTAAATCTAAAATTCCTCTTGAAAACCTGTAAATTCAAATGTATTTTGGTAGAGTATGGTTGTCTTGTAATTCTCTTCCTTAATTTTGAAATAATAATTCATGTTTGTATAGTGGAACTTAGGATAAATTAAAGTTTATTCCAAATCATTTAAATTTGATTTTTTGGGATTAAATTACCGCCAAGGCCCAAATTTGAAATTACATCTCCAAAATTAAAGACTGACAAAATAGGAAATCAAATTTGTAAACAAAAATAACTAGTCTAGGGCATGAGGCACCTTATACTAGCTCTTTCACACTCAATTTTTTTTTATTAAGGTGTTTAGAGTCTACTAAAATTATGACCTTTTCATGGTGAGGGAACTTGCCAGATTTAATTTGATGGTGTTTAATTGATAAAAAAAAATCTATGGTAGTATAGACACATTCTCTTTGGTTGATAGGAAAATTTAGGACTAGGGATGTCTAAAATGTATGGATGTAAAAGGTCACTAAAGTCAATTTTGAATAGAGCGTGAAATTGTACTTTTACCTAAAAGGGAGTACAATTTTTGGCACTACATTTAGCCCCCACTTTAGTGGCCATATGACACTATATGCATATGCAAGCTAAAGTATTGAAATTAAATAATATCATAAAAGGATACCCAAAAGGATAATTTAGAGAATGTAGATCATTCACCAAAAGAGAGAACACAACCCCTAATGTAGTAATTTGTAAAACCACAATGTTAGGAACCACATCTTGCAAAACTAAATAATTAGAAATTCATGAATCATCTTAAACATAAAAACAAATGTGTTAGTCCACAACTTCTAAGGAGAATGAAATTCAAGGGTAGGTGTATGCCCCCATGATTTGGTTTGCTTTATGGAGGTGGAATTAGGGTAGCCATCTTGCCACATTGAATTGATTAGGTTTTTGATAAAACTTCTTATGATAGGGTCATGAAATCATAACACCAAGAACCAACAAGCACACACCATGAACGAGAGTGGAATAATGATTCCCATGCAATAGACAACACCAAAATCGGAGTTCACAAGCTCAAGTTATGTTCATTTTAAGAGAGTATGGTATGAGAAACCTAGTACAAAATTTAACTATAAGTGATAACATTTTTCTTTTTTGATATTCATTTTTATATTTGTGGTTTGAGAGCTTTGAGGATCAATACCATTATCCCTAGGAGAAAAAATTCCACAATGAAGACCATACTACATATCGAGGCTCGAGGCCCTAAGGGAGCTCATTGTATAATAAGGCATGTTGACATGAGAAGTGGGTTATGTTTTTTCTTTCTGTTTAGGTTTGAGTCTTATTTTATTCATTTTTTATAATTTTTTACTAAAAATGGGACACCCTAGACCATCATGGGTTCCCTAGACCTCTGAGGGTGCCCCTGATCAATATGGGCACTCTAGACTGACATGGGCTCCCTAGACCAACAAGGGCACCCCTCACTGGGCATAGAGATCTAAGACTTAAATTTTGATGCTTAATTCCTATTTACATTTTGAATGCAATATTAATAATGAATCCTTCTCTTTGATTGACAAGACCCACCACACATACGAGAGCACCTAGGAGAACACTTGATTACACTTCTTCAAGATCAGGCCGCACAACTCTCCATTGTAGAGTAGCAACATTTATGCACAATTGGTCTTTATTGGGTATACACTATACCCGCGATGAGGTACCATGATGCTATGCTCATGGCACTCATGGAATGGTGGGATGTAGAAACCTCTACCTTATGTCTTTCAACAAGAGAGATGACGATGACACTGGAGGATGTACATCATATTCTTTGATTACTTGTCTAAGGCAAGAGTGTTAGACATGATGATGGGCAGACCATGGAGGAGATCTTGGATTATCAGTGTTATTGCACTGGTCGTGATATTCCCTATGAGAGCAAGGGTCAAATTTGTCTCTAATGGTTACTACATGCGAGTGTCAATGTTCCTCTTCTTCAGTGGATTTTGATCACTATAATAACATTGGTCGTTTCACCAGACAGGTGAGGCACACTTGCATGGGGGCCTTTTCCATACGATACAAGTGATGGAGAGGTAGTAGAACATGTTTTCTTGGGGGTAAATCATGCTAGCGTTCTTATACTATGATGTTGGGTGACATACATTATGAGGCATGTAGTCTCATGGTATGTACACTAATTCGAGTGTGGGATTTTGAGCACATCATTTGAACACGATCTGCGAGATATCCTATGAAGGCACCATGTACACATCCTCATGTTTTTTGCTACCCACTTAGGAGACCTTAGCAGTATGGATATTTTCTATACTAGCATGTCACTTTTGATTGACTCATCTTCTAAGGACCCTATAGGACCTTACGGGTTTGGGTAAGATCACCACAATATTTAGCCAATATGTAGTGGGACTGCTTCTTTTTTGGTTGATATGAGTATATTGTTATGACATTCTACTATGATTGAGTGATGAGACAATTCAGTCATCCTCAAGTAACACCTATCATTCAACCAACCTATCTAAGATCAATTCACAGTGCTACCAAACCATAGGATATACCTTGTCCTACCATCATAGACATCCCCTTGAGTTACTTAGATGATGAGGAGTAGGATATACATCATGTATCTAACATGGATGATGTTGGATTTATTGTTGCATACAATAGGTGGTGGTAGACTGCATGTCTAGATCTTGTATTCCTTGTTGACCATCCTATTGGCGATCCAGAGCCATGGCCATGACATCGAGAGGATTGTGAGTACAAGGATGAGGATGATGATGGAGATGTGGGAGAAGATGATGAGGAGTAGGATCAACAACCAGCTGTAGTGGCCAAGAGAGGTTTAGAGGAGCACAAGAAGGCTAGAGATGCCCCCAAGGAGAGACCTACATCTCATCCTCATGTATCAGGAGCATGTTCTATTACACCTAAGAGACCAACCATCTACAAGCATGGAGAGAGCAGTAGTGAAACACCTACCATACCCCCAACCCTTCAAGGGAGTCCAAGCATGGGCACTGTAGTTGCGTGCTAGGATCCCAACTAGCGAGTTGGTTATCTAGGTTATATGATATGTTACAGTGTTGAATTCATGTTCTTCTATATTGTATACTTTAATTTTATGATTTATATTATGTTTGTATCTGATGTTATTCTATGTTTTCATTCTTTTGTAGTTGGTATTTGAGATTGGCTTAAATTTATGGGTTGAGTGCTATTAGATATGGGTCCTGAGATGTCTCCTCATGAGCTAGTATGCATCAAGCATAGGCCACCACCGACTGCACAGCACCATCAAGATATATTTGAGCATATATCATGATGGAGAATGACATATGAGGATTTGAGAGTCATTCAAGAGGAGCTAAGAGCCAATAGAGATTGACCTCTTGTTGTGAGTGAGGTGCAAGCTATCTTGTGAGAGGAGCTTAGTAGGGTACGGGCAGAGAGAGATTGTCTCTAGGAATAGCACATAGCAATGCTTGTGGCTAATGTTGATATTAGAGGTGAGTTGTGGGTTGTATTGGCACAAAGTAGCTCTAAGAGCCAATCACAATCTACAATCTCACGTTGACCACCACCACTAGGTCCTGAGGAGTTTGGTAGCCATAAGCCTACTAGATGATGATGTATTCTTTGTATGACACACCAGATTCATTAGTGTGGTGATATGATGATGTATATAAATGACTTGATATATATGAGCATGTTTTACTTGATTTATCTATTTTTTATGCATTACATTTCCATATATGTTAATTTGAATACTATTGTGATCTATTAAACAATCTAGTTAAGACTATTTAATATATACTACAATGATCTAATTGATATATGTAAATTAATAATATGATCTAACTAAAACAAATAAATCTTATTATCTAATTAGATGCCATATTTTTGACTAAGTGTACACATTTTAAACTAGATGCAATTTTGATCTAATTTAGATAAAATTAAATTCTTATAATGATCTAATTTAATATGCACACACAAACTAATGAATAGTATGCATAATGAGTAATAATCCAATTATGAAAAAATATTCTAAAAATTCTAAGTACACAAATTTATTTGTAAAGAATGAAGCAGTGTGAGATAAAATAGAAAAAAACATTTATTTAATCTAATAAACATGTTTTAAGATACAACATACTATTCAAAAAGATGATATTAAACATAAAATGTACCTAGATGCATAGCATTGATAGGTTCTTTGAGTGGTGTACCATTTATCATAGAAAGCTTGTATAATAACATAAGGTCCTATCCAATTCAGACTAAACTTTCATTTTTCTCCTAGTGCTGCATTTACATTAAATTGATTGTCATATAGCACCAAGTCACCTTTCTGAAATGAACGGTGGATAACTCCATCATTATATTTTTGTTGCATAATTTTATAATAAGCTTGAAGATGTTTGAGAGAATTTATACACTATTCATTGAGTATTTCAAGTTGTTGAAGTCATTGTTCTTGATAAGAGTTATCATCTATAATATCATTGAGAGAGATTCCTAAAGACAAAGTTTCCAATTTTAAAGGCATAACAACATCAACACCATAAACAAGGTTGTACAGAGTATTACCTGTAGCTGTACAAAAACTTGTGTGGTAAGCCCACAATGTATAAGAGAGTTGAGTATGCCAATATTTATTATGTTTGTTAACTATTTTTCACAAAATTTGTTTGATTGTTTTGTTAGTTGCTTCCGCTTGGCCATTCGATTGAGGATAATACAGTATAGAAAAATGATGTATGTGAAATTTTTCCAAAAACTTCTTTACTTATTTTTAAATGGTGTACCATTATTCATGATCAAAGTTGAAGGAAGACCAAATCATGATGTTGTATGAACTATCTACGATAAAATGATAAATAATGTCAATCATCGTGGAATGAAGAGGAATCAACTCGATCCACTTCATGAAGCAATATGTAGCTATGATAATAAAGGTATGTCCTAAAGATGATGAAGGAGAAATATTCCCAATTAGATCCAAACCCACACATAAAATGGAAAAATAGCTAATTGGGCATAAATTTCATGGCCAGGAGCATGAATCAAATTGTTATGTTGTTGACACTTAGGATATTTTTTAAAAAAGGTGAAAGAATATCGTTCCATGTTTTCCCCATAATATCCCATAAAAATTAACTTTTGGACCAGAGATTGACCACCAAAGTGTCCCCACCAAGCACCTGAATGGGATTTCTTGAGGGCCACAAAGATCTTTGATTTGTTAAGGCAATGAAGAAGGAGACCATTATATGATCTTCAATATAACACATTGGCTAAAATTATGTATCGTACTACAAGTTTTTGAAGATGAGCATGAGATTTTTTCGTAGTAGGTTCAGGAAAAATACCATCATGCAAGTATTGAAATATGTGAGTACCATTAATTTGATTTATCTATAAGACATATTATCTCTTCTTTTATGTTGTCAATGATTGATGGTGATGTGAGATTATAAATGGTAAATTTAAAATCCACAAAAGAATCATCGAGGGATATAAGGGAAGTTGTGCTTTCCATTGCATCTGCATGTCAATTATCCTTATGTGGAATATTGTCTATAGTATACAATGAAAAACATTTTACTATTGTTAATGCCAAATCTCTATATTGGGATAGTTTATCTTGTTTCACTTGATATGATCCATTTTTTTTTTTTATGATTAATCAAGAATCTCCAAATATACAAATATGTTGAATATTTAAAGATAACATCGTACACAAACCAACAATAAGAGCCCCATATTCCATAATTTTGTTTGTGCAAGGGAAGTTTGGATGGTATGATAAGGGAATTGGCTTATCTGAAGGAGGTATTTAAACACTTAGAACCATCAAAATATAAATCCTATGTATTTTATTCTAATGTCAACACATGTTCATCATAAAATAAATCTTGTT
>VDFB02010731.1:0-14180 GCA_007258455.2 Sequoia sempervirens | reverse complement strand
CCTCGGATTTTAAACCTCAAATTTGATTTTAGAAAATATACCCACATTTTCCTACTAAAATCATCCACAAACAAAACAAAATACTTGCAGCCAGTGGCTGATGCCATGTTCATTGGTCCACAAAGATTTGCATGAACTAGTTGTAGGACTCTCTTGGCTCTCCAAGTTTGTCCATCATCAAAGGGTGTTCTATGTTGCATCCTAGTTTGGCAAGCCCCACACACACCCTGTATTTGTTGTTGAATGTTTGGAATGCCATTTACCAAGATCTCTCGGGCCAATTGGGAGATGTAGGACAACTTGAGGTGTCCATACCATTGATGCCAAAGAGTAGTAATGGCTGATGCACTCTTGGCTGCCAATACATGTTCCTTGACCTGTCCATTTTCAACTAATCTATATAGTCCATGATCTATACCAAGAACAATAGTCTTCTTGGTATCCTTGTCAATGATATTGCATTTATGTTTGTTGAACATGACATCTAAATTAGGACTATGTCGCATAATTTGACTTACCGAAAGTAGATTGACTTCCATTCCAGTTACGTAGTGCATATTGAGAAAAAGTAACTTTTTCCCTCCAGAGGTTTGCTGCATAATCCCTCTGCCTTCAACCGTGTACTTCTCACCACCACAAAGATCATTGAATTAGAGCAAGCAGTGTACTCTGTGAACTAGTCTCTCTTATTGGTGAAGTGACGTGATACTCTTGAACCAATGTACCATGTAGATGACTCTGACTGATCTACTAGTCTTCAAGCCATGAAGGCGTAAAATGTTGGTGCCTTGTCTTCTGAATGCTCTAGGACATGAGCCTTTTGTTGATTCTTTTGAGGCCTTCCTTGGTTGAATTCTTGTTCAGCCAACCTCTTTCTACAGTGCTTCTTCATATGACCCAACTTACCACAATAATGACATGTGGAGTTTTTTAAATTCTTTGTTGCATCCTCATTGTGACCTTGTCCTTTCTTGTGTGACCATTTGCCTGTGTCTTTGTCGTTGGCTGCAAATGCTTGTTCAACACTTGTTTCACTACTACTACCAAATTGTTTCTTCCATCTGTTTTGCTATAAGAGCTTATTGCATAGCTCTTCAAACTTCAGGTCAACATCCGTAACGGTGATAATGAGCGTTTCAATGAAATGCTCATAAGGACATGGTAAGCTTTTCAATTTGATTACCACCATTTCCTCTTCTTCCATATTTCAACCAATGGTTGACAATTGATCCTTGATGTCCTTGATCTTGAGTGAATGCTCCTGCAAGAACATTTTCTCGTCCATTGTGATCGAGATAAGCATATTCTTTAGAAAGAAGGCCCTACCTTTATTTGAAGTTTTATGAAGGTCGCGCAAAATCTTCCAAATGTCAGCTGAAGTCGTCCCCGTTTGGACTTCAGGAAGCATGGTATTAGTCATTGATAATTTGATCAACATGATTGATTCTCTATCACCTTCATCAAACTTGTCTTGGTCTTTTTTCACAACCATTGGCCAGGTGGCAGTACCAAGAACGATCTTTTCGAGGCATCAATATCTCAAAGATTGTTAGCATGCGCTTCTTCTAGGTGTTGTAATTCATGCTAGTAAAATGCTGTCTGCCTTCCGACATAATGTTGGGTAATGAAGTCATCCCTCCCGCAATTCAAATCACGAAAAGCAAAGAAGCTTGCTATTGTTGAAAAGACCATTGAAATTTTTGGGAAAAAAATTGCAAAACTCGAGGAGCAAAGTAAAAAACCACGATTTAAAAAAAATCAGCAAAAAAGAAGTAAAAAAATATGCAAAAAAATCTGTAAAATTCTGAAAAAAATCTACAAAAAATTCACAAACAGCCATGATTTTGTACAAAAATCGCTATAAAAGAGTTGAAAAAATATGCTCTTTCTAAAAAATCATCAAAAAATGGGTCTTAAAACCTTGTGTGATTTTAATTCTTAAAAAACCCACTTATTTTTTAAAAGATCCATAAAAAAATTACAGAAAATAGACCCACAATTTTTTTTAAAAATAATTTGTCAAAAACCTTTGTACAAATCGGTACTTCTTTTGGCACGTTCTTCTGTGTCTCTTGTGTGCAATTTGTCACTAGCACAGTCCATAGAATTCACACGTTCACCTATCATGAGAATTTACAAAATCCGAGCTTTGATACCATATTGCAAAAACAACACACAAAAAGTTAACCAAGATTGCATAAAAATCTATTAAGAAATAAGGAGCAAAAGCATCCTATCTGCAAATTATCAAATTATAAAGATAAGGATGACAAATATCTTATCCGCAAAGGATAAGGATAACAACTCATAGGATAAGATAGACAACTCATAAAGCAAAAAGGTAAATCTTATCCATAGAGGATAAGGATGACAGCTCATAGGATAAGATAGACAACTCATAAAGCAAAACGGTAAATCTTATCCATAGAGGATAAGAATGACAACTCATAGGAAAAATATCTAAAGTCAACATGACTTTATTAAAAAGGATTCCTAAAGTCTATCCTAAAAGCTAATTGACCATTACAATATAAAACATTACTTTAATGATCACATTCAGATTTGAATTGAAATACTTATGACAGCATTATTCTACATCAAACACTAAGTTTAAAACCCTCAAAAGGTGATTTCATTCAATCGCAACTGCTAGAAGTGATTACAAATGCTAGAAACAATATAAACAATTTCAAACCCACACACAAGATGTCAATGATTGAAATGTGTGAAAATGAGAAGGTATGGTATCTTTGAATGCTGGTACAGCTATTATTTGCAAATCAATGTGGCAATGCCGGATCAGGCTTGTATGGCTTTGGCTAGTTTTGGAAATGCAAATCAGTGGCTTGAAAATGACTGAAATAAAGCTACACATCGGCAGTAATTTTTCCAACAAGGTAAATCACCCAATATCATGGGTGGCTAGCTGGTATATGGCTGCAGCTGATCTGGAAGAACGATTTGATGGCTAGAAAAAGGCTGCAACAGCTGGAAAACGCAGGAATCAGCAAATAAATGTTGAATTATGACCCAAAATTGCCCAATTCTGATATAATGCCCCTTGTGATGATGGCACACAGCAAAAAGGGGCTGAATCTTGCAGATCACAGCATTAGGTGAAGTTCAATTGCCCTCAAAATGGTACTGAAATGCCCCCGAAAGGCTGGTGCTCCAAAACCAATTAAATAACAGCAGTAATTGATAGGTGATCAGCTCCAAAATAGCAACAAAATGTGTGTGAACCATGAAATTAGTAATAAATGTTGATGGTGACTTGTCGATGTGGTGCTCAAGATCTAGAGGTGAAATGATGGTGAAAAACAATGAATACTTTGGAAATTAGCAATGAAAATTGCCAAAATCATGAACACCAAATTTGCTTGCAAATCCAATTGCACAAATTTGAAAATGCGCATGAAAGTTGTCAAATTCAGCTCACATGCAATTCTTGGGGGAAATTGCTTCAAGAGGGATGAGGGTTTTGTCCCCAAATTTGTTGATAAAGTTCAAGAGGGTTTTCATCCTCCAAGATCTTCAAAAATGCCAAAGGGTATTTCGCCCTTGGTTGCAATGATCGAAAATGAATCCAAGCACGACCTTATAAAGCTCTCCAATTCGGGCCCTTGAATTAAATATCTCTCCAAGAGTATTTGTAAATATTTTTTTATTATTAGTGGTTAAAAACATTTTTTATTTTAATTATAATAATATTATTAAGTTGCTTCTTAAATTGGAATTTTTTGGGCCCAACTTAAAATAATATTACTAATTACTTTCCTTGCATTTACCTTTGGCCTAAATGAAATGGGAATAGGCTAGAAATCTTTTCCACGTCTCTACTTCTGAAAAGGAGACATGACCTCCTTGTCTTTTGCATTGTTGGAAGTAATGTCAAGTTGTCAACGATATTATTCACAACTACTACAATTTTTGAAAAGTTGATTTGCAAAATGATGACAAGATGATCCACAATGAATTTAAGCACCCACTTAAGTAGCTTTGTAAATTGAGCCCATTAATATCCAAGAGTATTTTAAAAATATTTTTAATGTCTGTTTAATAATTCTTTTTATTTTTTAATTATAATATTATTATTAATTTGCCCTTAAAATTAGAAATTATCAAGCCCAACTTAAAATAATATTATTAATTATTCCTTTGCTTTATCCTTAGCCTATGGGAAATGGGAATAGGCTAGAGGTTTTCTCCATGTCTCTAATTCCAAAAAGGGGACATGACACATGTGGTTGATGTTAATGATATCATGCAGCGTCAGAAGTAACTTCCAACGATCTTCTTTTGATAATAAATTAAATGATAGCATTATGCTATTTAATTTATTCGAGTTCAAGAGGTGCGATTCTTATGAAGAGACTTCTATTTGTTAAGCAACAAACATTAAATGAAATAACACGTCCCTTGTGTTATGGCCGACCTCCTCTCTTGGTGCGATTGGTTGCATCTATTTGAAAGAAGACATATTATCATCTTTGGCCGACTTGTATTAAATAAGGAGGCGACTCTTCAAGATGTATATATAGGAGTTCGCCTTTTCATTATGATCATCAAGTTTATTAAGTCAAGTTCGATTATCTTCTTCATAGTCTAAGTGCGAATTCTTCAAGGTAGATTTATTCTTGATAGAAGTCTGAGTTCTTCTTCAGCGAATTGTGTTCTCTTAGTGCTGTGTTGCATTATCTATTAGTGCTCATATTTGGGCTTGTATATTACCCTCTTGTAAGAAGATCATTCTAGTGACAATTCAATATATAAGTGATATATTGTTGCTGGATTTTTCTCCCTCAAGAGGAGGGTTTTCCTAGGGTATCTTCTGTGGTATTGTGTCTGATTTGAATTAATTTCTGTGCATACAATCTGATCATTAAAATTTACATGGTATCAGAGCGGGTTTGAGAGGATTGTGATCAGATTATTGCTAATCAGCATACCTTACTTGTTCATTTATTCACATTACCGTAAGATGGCTTAACGGTTTGAAGATTGAGGATAGACTCCGAGGACATCTAACTCACTTCATGAGATTTAGGATCATGCTACATTGGCGGAAAATGACTTGGGTGAGTTTGTGGAGCTCCAGGGTCTCGAATCCTGAGGAGGAAGAAGAGAAGGCGAAGAAATATTAAAGCAATGAAGATAATATTGGTTGATTCAGCCAAGGATCATATTAGCTCTTATCGCTTCTAGGTTGAAGATGAGACATGTTCAAACATTGAAGAGATGTACTAAATCAACACACACAAATTCTCGAGCTTTGCACCGAAGAACAACTTCGCCATGCAGATGGTGAAAGTTGCGAATTAGGTTGCTTACTTTATGAGGATTTCAGATTTGAGAGATCAGCTCTCGACAATAGGGCACATGGTTGATGGCAAAGACTTAACTATGCTCTCTCTCAATGGTCTACCTTTTCTTGGGAATCTTACATTCAGGGAATCAGTGCAAGATCAAAATTGCCTAAGTTTGATCGCCTAAGATCAGATTGCATTCAAGAAGAATCTAGGTTGTTGGCAAGAGGCGTTGGTCAAAGTTCAAAGAACGAAGACATTCATGTTCTTGCCTCCCATGCTTCAAAGAAGAAAGGAAAAGATGGAAGGAAAGGATACTTCAAAAGGAATCGGGACAAGGGAAATGATGATGCACCTCCATTCAAGAAGAAGAGGGACATGCCCAAGATTCAATGTTTTATATGTGATAAGTTTGGGAACTTCGCTAAGTATTGTCCAACTAGACCTAAGCAACAAGTCACCGTTGCGGATGTTGATGATGCTTCTCCGCAAAAGGATTCAAGTGAATATTTGTTCTACTCGGCATTGGCAAGCAGTGCACCTTCCGACACCAACACTTGGCTGATCGACAAAGAAGCCACCACACATCACCGGGTTTTAAGGACACTTCATCAAGTTTGGTGGAAAGGAGTCTTTCGAACAAGTCATCATTGGAGATGATGCTAGCTACTCCGCGAGCGAATTAGCCACAATCCATTTGGATTCGGCGATCACACCTCGGCTTGAGTAATGTTCTTTATGTCCCCGAATCTGCCGCCAATCTCATTTCTATTTCAGCCTTGAAGATAAGGATATCAAGGTTCTCCAAAGGCAAAGTTCTAGTGGTTGGAGAACTTAGCTTCAAGGATTGGCACTGGAGTTAGACATGAAAGTCTTTATTGTGACCGTGACTATCCCTTCTACAAGCTTTTGGTTCATGATTCTTCGTCTATGTGATCTTTGAGATCGAAGATTGGCTCATCTACACTTTCGAGCTTTACCTATCATGGAGAAGATGGTGACGGGTCTTCCTAAGTTTACTCAAGAGCACGAAGGGACTTGCAAGGGCTGCGCATTAGGTAAGAATATAAAAGCCCTTTTCATAGTAGAGAAAATAGATCTAAGCATTTTGTGACCTTATTCATTCTCGATTTATGTGGACCTGTCCGTCTGGCTTCTCGAAAGTGGATTCTTGCATTATGTTCTTTTATTGATGATCACTCTAGGAAGACTTGGATTTATTTTTTGAAAACTAAAGAGTCTGCAAGAAGTGTTAGATAGGTTTTAAGGAATTTAAAGCCTTGGCAGAAAATCTTCCGTTAAAAGAATTAAGGTCCTTCGTGATCTAATAATGCAGGAGAAAATAACTCGCGCCTTTCAAAATTTTTGTATTGATGGATTAAGAGGGAGTTCTCGAAAGTAATTCCATAATCCTCAATGCATCGGCGTTGCGAAGAAAGAAGGACACCGTAGTTAAAGGAAGGCCATGATCCATGATCAAGATTTCGTAAACCTTCTTATGGGCGTATTTCCTTAACGACCGGTGATATGCACGTAACGTAAGTCCTCATAACATCTTGGAGAATATGACTCCGATAGCCTTTATAGGAAGAATTAAGTCACTATCATTTGATGATCTTTGATGTCTCCGGTTTCATGTTCATGTTCCAAAGGAAAGAGAACTAAGTTGGAGCCTTTGGCAAGAAGGAACATTTGTGGCCACAAGGGAGACCTCAAAAGCCTACATAATTTATATTCCAGGTTAGAAGTTGATCGAGATCAATAGGGATGTCACATTCGAGGAAGATGTTGCATTTAGGAGATCCAAGGGGATTCATATGGAGTTTGATCATGAAGAGTCTCCTCAGGATATGGAAGTTGACCATACTCCTAAGATTCAGAGGGAGACTATGGAACCAAAGGAAGATCTTGATACAGTTGAACCCTTGGAACCTACTGATGGGCCTACCGACATTGTTATTGGGAGAAAGAGACCTCTATACCCAAAGCGTAGGCATGCAAGAGGTTGAAAGTTTTGCAGCTCCTAGAGGCACATTCAGAGAAGTGAAAGCGCCGCCATGTCTTCCACTATGTTGCCTAATGTTAGACAGAATCCGGTGCCTTCAGGTTGAGTAAGCATCTACTATCAGTTTGAGAGATGCTAAGGTAATATATCAATCAATTTTAAGAATGATGTTTGGGATATTGTTCCTAGACCCGAGGGCAAGTCTATGGTATCTTCTAAATGGCTCTTCAAGATCAAGCATGCTGCAGATGGGAGCATTGAAAAATACAAAGCAAGATTTGTGGCTCATGGGTTTTCTCAGAAAGAGGGAGTTGATTATGAAGAAACATTTGCTCCTATTGCTCACTACACTTCATTAACTATCATTGCATACGTGATCTAGAGGATGGAAGATTCACCAGATGTGGATCGGAAGACAACCTTTCACGGAAAGCGATTGAGAAGAGGTTTATATAGATAAATCCTGATGGATTTGAGGTTCATGGGAAGGAGTCACATGTTTGTAAGCCGAAGAAGTTGCCTTGTATGGTCTTAAGCAGGCTCTTCGTGCATGGTACAAAAGGATTGATCGCTACCTGTCAAGTTTGGGCTTCTTGAAGAATGATGCTGATTCAAATCTCTACTTCAAGGTAATCAATGGTGATGCATTAATTTTAGTTTTATATGTTGACGATTTGATCCTCACTGGAGAAGATCACTTGATTCTTGAGTGTAAGAAGGAGTTGACTTCGGAATTTGAGATGAAGGACCTTGGGCTCATGCATTACTTCCTTGGATTAGAAGTCTGGCAGAAACTAGATGAGATGATTCTAAGTCAAGGGAAGCACAATCATTGATTAAGGCTTTGAGAGATTTGGCATGATGGATTGCAAATCCATGTCTACACCTATGGAGACCAACTACATAAATTGAAGGAGGTTGCAACTAGTTCAAACTTGGTGGATCCTACATTGTACAGATAGCCGATTGGATCCTTGATGTATCTAGTTAACACTAGACCTAATATTTGCTATGCATTGAGTGCACTTAGCCAGTTTATGTGCGGATCCAGACGACATACATCTTTTGTTGCAGCAAACATATCTCGAGATAATTTTATGCTGGTATCGCTTGGATATGTATGAGGTATTCGATGCGTGAGTTATAGCTGGCATGGTTTTAATCGATTTGATTGCCAGTCACAGACGAAGAGCACCTCAAGTTGTTGCTCGCCTTTGCCTCCGCTTACATCTCTCGCAAAGAGAAATTATCCGTAGAGTATTGAGTACCAGAGGAAAGTATATTATGTTTGCATGGCAACTCTCGGTAGTAGTGTGGCTTCGCTTCTTGCGATTTCGTTTGGACACAATCAATGGAGCCTACTATCATTCATTGTGATAATCGTGAGCTGTGAAGTTAATAATCCTTCCTTGTTTCAATACGTAACTGCCATCTTGAGATCAAGTACCACTCATTAGAGATAGGGTACTCTCGTGGTATTGGTTATACCGCTGAGGCACATCATTAGCGATGAGTAGATCAGATATTCTTCACCGCTTCCAGATAGAGTTTGTGTAATTTCGGTGAGATGTTTGGTATGGTGGAGAATCCAGCCTTGACTGAGAAAGAGTCTCAGTATCAATGAGCCTTGTTTAATGAGTTCTTCTCTGTGAGAGAAGTTCGAGGTGAAATCCCTTGTTAATGCATTTTCCTTTGAGACGGAGGAATTTTAGGTGCAAGCCCTTGTTAATGCATTTTCCTCTGAGACAGAGGAATTTGAGGTGAAAGCCCTTGTTTCCACCCTCTGAGCTGAGTCATGGTGGATGTCATGTGTGTGACTCCATGACATATTTTGTACTTGTGTTTCACCCTCTGGGAGAGTCATTGTGAAAGTCACGTTGAGGTGACAACATCACGTAAGTGATGAACACTTGTATTTACCATAGTATGGTTGTAGCCATTATGGTTGATATCGTGTTGAGGCGATATCTAATATCACGATGAGGTGATATTCTTCTTTTCACATTTGGTTGTAGCCAATGTGATGGACATCACGTTGAGGTGATATGTCCTATGCAGCTGGAAGTCTACTCCCTAGCTGAGAGGGAGTGTTAATGATATCATGCAGCGTCAAAAGTAACTTTCAGTGATCTTCTTTTGATAATAAATTAAATGATAACATTATGCTATTTAATTTATTCGAGTTCAAGAGGTGCGATTCTTATGAAAAGACTTCTATTTGTTAAGCAACAAACATTAAATGAAATAATACGTCCCTTGTGTTATGGCCAACCTCCTCTCTTGGCGCGATTGGTTGCATCTATTTGAAAGAAGACATATTGTCATCTTTGGCCGACTTGTATTAAATAAGGAGGCAACTCTTCAAGATGTATATATAGGAGTTCGCCTTTTCATTATGATCATCAAGTTTATTAAGTCAAGTTCGATTATCTTCTTCATAGTCTAAGTGCGAATTCTTCAAGGCAGATTTATTCTTGATAGAAGTCTGAGTTCTTCTTCAGCGAATTGTGTTCTCTTAGTGCTGTGTTGCATTATCTATTAGTGCTCATATTTGGGCTTGTATATTGCCCTCTTGTAAGAAGATCATTCTAGTGACAATTCAATATATGAGTGATATATTGTTGCTGGGTTTTTCTCCCTCAAGAGGAGGGTTTTCCTAGGTTATCTGCTTTGTTATTGTGTCTGATTTGAATTAATTTCTGTGCATACAATCTGATCATTAAAATTTACAGTTGATGCTCCATCAATTTTTCTTCAACAAATCTTTGTATCAGGTAGTTAGTTTAGTATTTACCCAACATGTTGAAATGTTGAAATCTTCAATGACAATAGTGGTCAGCCGATTTTTTTGTTTTTTGTTTTTAGTTCATGACTCCATGATTAAGGTGGATTCTCTAAGTATAATTCTAGGACTGCCAAGTACATTCACATGGCATATGGTAGTGCTGACTCATGTTTGATGGTTTGTGGTGCTTTCAAACACTGTCCCTAGGTCTGTATCTCTAATTACATCAATTGATCACCGCTAAACAATGATCACACTTTTTTTTAGTGGTGTGAGACAATCTGGGCAGATTTGATGTGGTGCTATCCAATAATACACCAAGCCTTACTTGGTCCTTAACATCTACTTTCTCAAGGTTCTAGATACTTGTAGGCCAATTCGGTAATGTCCATTAAGAGCCAGTGTTTCTCTGAGTTTCTAGGACAGGGAATGCGAGGACATGCTTTTTTAGAATGACAACAAATTTCCTAGATTTTGGTGACCAATGAAACTTAAAACTTAAAATATTAACAAATTAATATTTAATTTTAAAATTAAAAATAGCATAAAAGTATGTGAAAAGAAGAGACCCAATATTGAATTTGTTGAACATGACATAAGATTATCATTTTCCAATTTTATTTACTATGTTGTTGGCTTGTGTTTAGTGGTTCACCAATTGTTTTATTAAACACAGATCTAAGTACAAGCTGATAATTAATTCAATGTCAATTGTGAAATTAGAAATATTAAATACAAATGAAATGTTTTTATCATAGCAGTGTTACCCAATATTGGTTGACTTGGCAAACTAAAAGTATAAATGGAATTCAATTACCCAGAATTTAATCAGGAAATAACACTGCTTTCCAATGGTGCAAAACAAAACAATTTTTTAATTTTTGTTTTAAAAAACGAGAGTGAGGGTGCAGGTGGGCCTTCAGGTCTACATGGACGTTCATGGTGCATGTCATTTTTGGGAGTTAAATAACAACTGTTTAGGCTGGAAGTCAAAGGGTTTAGTTTTTTTCTTTTCTTTTTCTTTTTTCTTTTGAAGTATTTTTTTAATGTGTTGAAAACTTTGATAGAGAGGGGATGTCACAGAGATGGTAAGTTGTACCCAAAAACCTGTTTTACAGTGGTATGTTTTGGGAAATGTCCCTTAAATTGAGTAGACATCCTTAGGATGATCCCTAGACCACATAGAGAATGGGTACAGGGATGGGATGTTCTATTCCTATACACACATCCTCAAAACATCCTTAGATGGGTGTAAGTTCGTAAATTCCTGGGGTCACATCAAGAACACATGGTATTGCTGAGTGTCATTAGGTTTGTAGCCTTTGTCCAAGAAAGAGTGAAGCCTTGAGCCAAAGGACTTGAGGCTAATTTTGACTGTTACATTTTGATACCATCAGCTTGATCATCACAAGTTTTCAACTTTTGTAGTTGTTCTTTACCCTTCACTGCTTTGTAAAATTATAGTTATGATATATCTGTATCATTGTAATGACCCGATCCTTTCGTAAAGTAAAAAAAATTCTAAATTTACATCAAATGAGTAAATAAATGTGCTAACAAGTCATTGCAATAAATTTTTTCTTTTCTTTATTGATAATACATGAACAAGATGCCATATCAAATTACAATGAAGGTTCCATTTCATTATAATAACTTCACAAATACATAAAACAAGAATACATACCTTTACAAACATAACTCCAATGAGCTTTAGAACAAATAGTAGTAAGACGGTCCAGGTTCCTTTCCTTTCAAATCTTGGTGTTTTTTGTCGCCTGTTGTGGAGGAGAAGCATTACTCGGGCGCTTTTTCGCCAACTACGGACTCTTAATGCAGTCCCCCGCACATCTACCATTCGGTAGATGGTGCTCCCTTTGAACGAAGAGATTGGTAGAGTATCTGATAACGACAACCCAACTGAGCATAGTGTTGTGTCCTACATAACTAGAACTTGCTATTTCACAATCTCGAACTAGCATGCATAAAGGATCACGGTGAACTGACAGTGTAGTCTCAAGCATCACACAGTCTAAGTGGATGTTGTACATTGCACTGCTTTGGCCAAAGTATTCTCATTCAGTACTTCAAATGAAGTCATCTATCATAAACAATACTCAGGGCCGTTTTGACTTAAGGCTATCTTACACTACGCATAGGTGTGGTCCTTCACTGGATAATCTGTCATCCCAGACTAACCTACAACAATCTAGTCTACTGGTAAATTACACAAGCTAGGTATATCCTTCGATGGATAGTTCGTCATCCCAGATAACCTACCTTCAAACAATCTACTTACAAATAAGTATACTAAACCATCTCCCATACTGGATGACCTCTCCTAGGAGTAAACAAAAGCTTTCCTAGTTATCCTGATAACTAGCTAGTGTACGTCAAGAGACTCTTGCATTCAATCAAGCCTAATAGAATAATATCTAAGCAACTAGCATTCTCCTATTTTGGAGATAATTACAAACATGTATCAAACAGTTAGAAATTGCTTTAATTTCTCTTTTCCAAATAATATCATTTTACTTCCTAATCACATTCAGAAAATGCACTACAAACAGCATAATAACTTTCTATGCAAAACATAAAATACTTTTTTAACAGCATAAAATCATAGTAAAGATAGTAGAAGAATATTCCATGCTTGTAACTAGCTTTTCCTCAAATGTTGATGACTCAGCCTACACTCACAACAATTCCAGTACTTCCAAACAATAGACAATTCCCTCTCAAAACTTTACTTTCCTCACTCAGAAATAGACACTCAGAAATGGATAATCAGACTGGTAATGGTTTGCAGTTGATGAAATATATGAAGCTCTGATAGTTCAATAATGGAGAATGGTAATTATGAACTAACTCAATTCTCAGGAAAATGCGTTTTTCAAAAACTATGGAAGAATACGTATATTGAGTTCTCAATTGAAAGCTGAATGAATGCTCTCAAAAGATAAGTAAGTAAACAATGAAGAATAAGCAGCTATTTATAAAGCCCCAGCCCCAACGGATTCCTTCTAAAAAGGCATGTAGTTTGCCACCACTGTATTATGAACAATTCAACTCAGTATGTGTCGCATTTCCTCTCCCTTAGTTTCAATATGGTGAGTCGGCTTCCAGCATTTGACAATAGAATGGATACTAATTACAATAGAATGGATACTAATTCCATTGCAAATGGTGAATTTTAACAAATTGACACCTACAGGTTCGTTTTCCAGATGTGGCGCCAATTTCATAATCTGGCGGGTAGGATATTTATAGTGAAAAAGTCCTTTCTCAAATTGTAAACAAATTGCCTCATTTCCAGGCTGCGTTGGATTGCCAAAGACCCAGTCAAACGTTTTCATCTTCTGCACGCATCCTCCAGGCACGACTTCTTCAGCGTTCTGTTTCAAAGTATTCACTAATGTTTCATTAAATATTTCGGTTTTAGTAAATTTCAACTTCCATAGTCAATGATAAATATTTCAATTTATTCGATTCCCATGGTTTGATGATCAATATTGAATATGAAATAACTTGATTCCCATAGTTAAAAGATTAATATTCAATTGAATATGATATAGCCCAATTCCCATAGTTAAAAACTTAAAAGATTAATATTAAATCAATATGGAAAATAATGCGATTTCCATATAAGAGAGATAAATATTAAATTATATATATTATATTATATAAAAATATTTATATTTAAAGTACCAAATAATCTTCACACATATATATATATATATCCCACTATAAGCATATCGTAAGCCAGTCAACATATCCGATATGTATATATACATATATATGTATATGTAAAATTGTCAGGCTATAATAATATAATATTATTAATATCCACATAACATAGGTTGTGTGCATATATACATGTATATGTGTCCATTTCCTATTCACTTACATCCATTTACGTTACCATCGTAATGATCGTAATATCACAAGACAGGTACATAGATAAACATCACTCATAAAAGCATACAAAAGTAGACAAGACTCCTAATGCAAATATGCAAGCTACGGATGACTTACCTATAACCAACACAAAACTGACTTAGTTCTCTCAATCTAAGGTGAAGTGTGT